>CM017781.1:47253266-47413720 GCA_008121275.1 Drosophila lowei | reverse complement strand
GGTTTTAACAGGCCGGTACACAACTTTTAGGAAAGACCGTTCGTCTCGACGTGCAGGGGGGGTTCTGATTGCAGTGAACTCTAACTTCGCGTCGGAACACTTCACAGTCCAAGTTTAACAGGAACTGGAATTCCTGTGTGTAAAACTGATTCTTCCCGCTTTCGCTGTATTCATTACTTGCTCATATATTCCACCTTCTTCGGATATCTCAATTTATGAGCAGCACTTGTCCGCTTTAACCGCTGTTTCTTCCTCGCTATCAGATAAAGATCATATGATAGTTCTTGGTGACTTCAACTTGCCAGGAACTGTTTGGTCTTCGGTAAACGAGTCTAGTATCCTAGTGCCCATGTCGCGACATGACTTTGTTGACGGCTTGCTTGACCTGTCCCTGTCTCAAGTCAATCATGTGAAAAATTCCTTGGGTCGAATGCTTGATCTATGCTTTGTATCGGATCCGACCATAGTGTTGTTAACCCGAGCCCTTCCGCTCACTATACTTGAAGACGCCTACCATCCCACTTTAGCTAGATATTGGACCAACTGTATTGGATCGGTCGAGTAGGCTACCAGAACGTGTCCGCTGCTTTCGTAAAGCCGAGTTTGCGAAGCTTAATAACCTCATTAGGGATTTTGATTGGTCCGCTTTGTACTTGTGCACTGATGTCATAAAAGGCACAAACATTTTTTACAATGCTCTTAGCTCATTTTTTGATTCTTGTGTCCCACTTTCTTGTCCGATTAGATCTGGAAAACCCCCTTGGTTTACCAAAGAGTTATCCAGTCTAAAAAACTTAAAATCAAGACTTTATAAAAAATTTCAAGAAGTGGGCTCTCCTACTTCTCACTCTCGCTATGTTATAGCTCGGTCAAACTTTTCAGTTCTTAATGCTCAATGCTATAAGAACTACCAATCTCGATGCAGGATACGTTTTTCTCAGGACCCTAAACAGTTTTACTGCTTCGTAAACAGTAAGCGTAGAACGTCCGCACACCAATCCTCGCTATCATTTCGTAATACGTCGGCAAAAAATGATCAGGCAATTGCCGATCTTTTTGCCCAATTTTTCCAAACGACCTATTCTGAGGAAAGCTACTTTGGTCACCCGTACCCATACGGTTTACCGAAGTCGAACGGCATTTTCAGTCCCTTGTTAAATGAATGTTCTTTACTTCATGATCTTCGACTAGTTAAGCCGGTGTTTTCACCGGGTCCAGACGGGGTTCCAGGTTGTGTACTCAGGTACTGCGCCGAGGCACTGTGTAGACCCTTACTTAAACTATTTACCCTGTCCATTGATTCCGCTTGCTTCCCCCCGATCTGGAAGGAATCATTTATAATTCCTCTCCATAAAAAAGGTAGAAAGTCTGATGCAAAAAATTATAGAGATATAGCAAAGTTATCCGCTATTCCTAAAATGTTTGAGAAGGTTTTAACTCCACACTTGCAACATCTCTGCAAGTCACTTATATCTCCAACTCAGAATGGATTTATAAGGCGGCGATCAACCACCACGAACTTGTTAGAGTTTACCTCTTTCATTATTAAAAGCTTTCAAGATAACTTACAGACGGATGTAATTTACACCGACTTCAGTAAAGCATTCGACTCTGTAAACCATTCCCTTCTAGCACAGAAACTTGACCTTTTAGGGTTTCCGCCTAACCTCCTGAGATGGATTTCTAGCTACCTTTGTTCCAGGTCTCAAAGAGTCCTCTTCAAAAACTCCCTCTCTTCACCAGTAAAGGTTTCTTCGGGAGTACTTTCTAATGACTTGCCTTCGGTATTAACATATTCTCGAGTACTTATGTATGCGGATGATGTTAAACTCTGTGTCCAGTATAAAGACATTTCATTTCATTCTCGCTGGCAATCCGATCTCAATAACTTTCAGTCACGGTGCTGTGCAAACTTGTTACACCTTAATGCCTCGAAATGCAAAGTAATGATATTTCATCGTTCTAGCCCCTTGTTGGCTCCCTATACTCTATGTGGCGGTTCTCTTGAGAGAATTACCCTGGTGAATGATCTTGGTGTCTTATTAAACGCAAAGTGAAAGTTTTCCGAACACATTTCTACCATGGTATATAAGGCCATGGGCGTGCTTGGGTTTATAAAGAGGTGGTCAAAAGAATCTGACGACCCCTATATAACAAAGACTCTCTATACTTCGCTAGTTCGTCCGATTTCCTCCTGTGTATGGTGGCCTCAGTACAAAATACACCAGGACCGTATAGAATCAGTACAGAAAAACTTGTTACTCCTTGCTCTGAGGGGCCTTAACTGGGATGCGGGTGTAAGACTCCCATCTTACTCTAGTAGACTACTATTAGTAAACCTTCCATCCTTAGTTGACCGTAGAAAAATGCTTGATATTTATGCACAACTTGATCAGGGGTGACATAGACAGCCCTGATCTGTTGAGCCGCATAAACTTCACGATTCCTATTAGACTGACTAGAAATTGTATACCGTTGTTCCTTCCACTTTGTAGATCGAATTATTCCTTGCATGAACCGTTTAGGGTCTTATGCTCGGATTATAATTCCCTCTACCATATTATATCCACCACTAATTCTCTTCCTCTTATTAAATTACTAATCCTTGCACAGCTTTCTAGTAATTAGTAATTGTAGAGGTATTTGTATTTTGATTGCATGCTTAGTTTCTTAGTAAGTTTAGTGCTAATTTTCCTCGAATGTTAGTCTAACAGCTATCTTTCCTGCATGTTCGCGTTCGGTTCGGTTAACGCGTCGCGCGTTATGCGGCAGCGCCCCTCGGTCGGTTGGGCGGGAGGAGGGCTGCGTTTTGCCTGGGATCCGCGCGTAACAGCCTTCTGCTGGTTTCACACGGGCCACTTGACGGTGCAGTAACAGCATCGCCTCTTGAAAGATGCAGTCATTGCATGTCAACGTCAATATTTAAAGAAACATCAATAAACTTTCTTTTGACATTCCTGGTAGTTGCACAGTAACAAATTCTAAGAGTTATCTGAATATAAATAATTTTTACACGACCTATGGGATGGGCCTGAAGCTTGACCTGATACTTTGCTTTCACCTTGGCGATTCTTCGATTCAGCTCTCTTGATTATTGCTAAAATACTAATGCAAGCGTTTCCCCATAGCTCAGAGCCATACCTATGTCCAAATTGGTGTAAGAACTGCATTGTACAAAAGTACTCCAGCTTTAAAGGTAATGTAATTTATAGGTCAATGTACTATAAATACGACGGTAACGTATTCAAAGCCATCGAAGGTGAACAAAAATATACCTCATATATTCCTCAACATCGAATATTCTTAATGGCCACCACTTGAGAAACATAGGTTAGGTTAGGTTAGGTAGAGGCGGCCGCCAAGCTCGCTCGGAGCCCAGCACACTTAGGCCGGTTTCGGCCCGTTGTGATACCGCTTGGGATCATTCCCTCCCTGCAGATGAGATTTCATGTCAACAGTTGTCCCATCCAGATGCTCTTATAAAGTTTACGATCTTTCTGGGACATAGCGTGGACATCTCCGAGATGTCGTTCAGAAAGGCAGAGCCCAAGTGATGCAGCCTCCTTCTGCTGAGAGCTGGACAGGAACAGAACAGGTGTTCCATTGTTTCCTCCTCGTCCTCGTCTCTGCAGCTGCGGCAGAAATCATTTTATGGGGCACCCAGCCTGTTTGCGTAGGTGCCTACTAGCCAGTGTCCTGTGAGGGAACGTATGACTGCGCTGCACCTTTCCCTGCCTAGTTTGCAGAGCTCTGAGGTGCGCTTCTTATCTATGGTCGGCCATGTTTGCCGAGCTGTGCGACAACGTGGCCCTATTTGCCACTTGTTGTCCATCAGTCGCATGTACTGCTCTTTTATGATGAGCTTGCAGGTGGCCATAGGCATACAAATATCCTCCTTATCTTGGAGAAGGGGGGTTGTAGTACCAGATCTGGCCAGCTCGTCCGCTATGCAGTTGCCCTCGATATCCGGGTGGCCCGGGACCCATATAAGGCTGATAGCAAATTGCTGAGCCATCTCGTGAAGAGATCTGCGGCACTTCGCCACAGTAGCCGAGTTCGAGGGAGATCGCGTTAGTGATCTGATCGCAGCTTGGCTGTCGCTGTAGATGTTTAGATTGGTTGCCGTGGTGGTAACCGTGTGAAGGCAGTACAGAGCCTGCCTGATTGCTGTAACTTCCGCTTGGAAGACGCTACAGTGATCCGGAAGCCTGAAAGATTGCCTTATGTTTAGTTGTTCAGAGTAGATTCCTCCTCCAACCCTGCCGTCCAGTTTTGAGCCATCCGTGAAGATGCTTATGGCCCCGTCTGGGCCGGGGAGTCCCTCGAGCCAATCGTCTCTATGAGGGATGATTATGCTGAATGGAGTCTCCGTGTGCTCCATTGGAACTTGATAGTCCGTTCTTGCTGGGACCATGTTGTTTTTATTTAGTATAGATGAGTGAGCTATGTTCTGGGGTACCCATTGTTCAGAGTCCCTAAGACGTATTGCTGCCATTTCTGCCCGCTCCTTTCCTGCAAGGTCAAGGCTCTGAAGGCATAACATGGCGTTTAGCGCATCATTGTTCGAAGAGCTCCACTGATGCAGAGGGCGGCTGTTCGCTGAACCTTGCCCAGCTGATTGGTGATTGTCCTTTTTGTTAGGGCAGGCCACCAGACAGTAACTCCGTAGAGTATTATAGGTCTGACTATTGCCAGATATATCCATAGGACTATGCTTGGGTTCATGCCCCACTTTAGGCCGATAGCTTTTTTGCAAGTGTAGAGTGCTGTCGTTGCCTTCCTCACTCTATCCCTGACATTCAGGTTCCAGCTAAGCTTTTTGTCAATTACCAACCCTAAGTAACTGGCACTGTCGCTGAAGGAGAGCCTGTATCCGTTTAGTATTGGGGGGTTGAGGGGCGGGACCTTGCATATTTTTGTGAATAACACGAGTTCCGTTTTCGAGGGATTTAGTCCCAATCCGCGCGATTCTGTCCATCCGGACAATCGAGCAAGCTTTGCGGTCATTAGGTCGCATAGTGTTTGGGGGTATTTCCCCGCAAAGATAATTGCAACGTCATCCGCGTATGCCACTGCTTTACAGCCCCCTCTTCCAGGTCGCATAGAATCTTATTGACTACCATGTTCCAGAAGAGGAGACAGAACTCCCCTTGCGGGGGTTCCTCTGTTGACATAACTTGACTGGGTGGACGATCCCATCGATGATGTCACCGTCCTGCGTATGAGCAATTGATCAATGAGCATCACCAAGTGACGGTCCACCCCCAGGTCAGTCAGGGCTTCTGTTATGGCGCCCGGTGTGACGTTGTTGAAGGCTCCCTCGATATCGAGAAAAGCTATTAGTGAGTATTCTTTGAGATGCAGAGATTTTTCTACACTCGTGAAGTGCCGTTTCCGTGGATTTTCCTTTCCGGTAGGCATGCTGCGCACTTGAATACAGCTGGGGACTTATGGTAGTCCGTAATTGTAACCCGATAAGTCTCTCAAAGGTTTTGAGTAGGAAAGACGATAAACTGATTGGTCTAAAGTCTTTCGGGGTTGACTGTGAGGCTTTGCCTGCTTTAGGGATGAAAACTATCCTAGCCTTAAGCCACGCTTGCGGTATTGTACATACCGCCAGTATTTCTTTGAAGATACTATGTAGCCAGTTGATGGCCGTTTCCCCGGCCTTCTGAAGTTGGGCCGGGATTACCTGGTCAGGCCTGGCGATTTAAACGGGTTGAAGCTGCTTACTGCCCAACTTATGTTCCGTTTTGTAAGGATATGGTCCATCGATTCTACCGATCCCTCTCCTGGGAGGTATGTCGGCTCGGTGGTTGTGCATCCGGGGAAATGCGTGTCGAGCAGAATGTGTAGGGACTCCTCACTAGGATTGGTCCACGTGCCATCATTCTTTTTGAGGTAACTACCGAGGGTAAACGGAATTTTGAGAGAACTTTCCGGAATTACAGGAGTCTTGCGGCCTCGAAGTTTCCTCGATTTCGAACAAAATTTTTGCCAGGAGGCTCTTTTAGCCTTCCTCGTTTCCTTTTTGTATAGTGCTTGACTGGTTTTATAGTCTGCCCAGTGAGTATCCTCCTTAGTTCTTGTGGCTCTATTGAATAGAGTCCTATAAGTTCTACGAGGGGTGTCTAGTTGCTTAGACCACCAGGGGGGTTTATTTTTCCCCCTTGGTCTGGTAGAAGGGCATGCTGCCTTTGAAGGCTTTGTTGCACGCATCCGTAAACCTGTTCACAAGACGGTTTAGGTTGTCTTCCGTGTTCGGGCAATTAGGGGCGTTAGGAGGGAGTAGTTTCTCCAGGGTTGTGTTATATTTTTCCCAGTTGGCTTTTCTGGGGTTGATATAGTCGGTTGGTTTGGGAATATCGAAGGATAATATCGTCTCGATATACCTGTGGTCGAAGGAGTGGTCTCCTAGGACTCTCCAGCTCTTGATTGTGTCCAGCAGTTTGCTTGACACTAGCGTGAGGTCAATGACCTCCTGCCGATTTTTAATTATAAATGTGGGGTCGTTACCCCGATTGCATATGAATAAATTTGAATTCAGGATGAAGCTGAACAGTGACTCACCCCTTACATTCGTGTCCGTGCTCCCCCATTGGGTGTGGTGGGCATTGGCATCGCAATCTATAAGTAGGTCTTTGTCCGTCCTTTAATTATGTCGCTGGCTATTTTGCGAACAAGGTCGTTGGGAGGATCATCCTCCTCGTGGGCCAAATAGAACGCAACCAGCCTGAGATGATTCCTTTTAGCTCTAATATGCCGCCGTGTTATCGCCATCGCTATAATTATGGAGCTAAAGATATTCTGGTGCTTTCTAGCAAGTATGGAGGGCGGATTTTACCTTCATTTTGGGATACAATGATCTTGTATTCCCTCGTCCCCAATCCACAGACCTTGCCTCCTACCACCGAAAGGCTCCTGGATCAGGACTACGTCGGCTCCGCTTGCGACACATTGAAAGCGGTCTAAAAGGCAGCCGATGCTGCAAAACACGGAAAAGATCCTTAGGAAGATTTTTTACAAACATACCAAAAGGATCCAGGGACCATTCGAGATTCTCCACCACCGTGATGTCTGCGTCCGAGTCGTCTGAGACTTTATACGACCATTGACTTAAAGTCGAGCATCAGCTCTGTCTCTGAAGAGAAGCCTTCCTGGTCTGGCTCCAGCTCGTCGTCAGGCGCTTCGATCTCCGCAGCGACATCCTGCACGTCTGGGTTGACGACAATGTTAAGCGCCGCGGCCGCCGCGTCCGATTTGTACACCTTGATGGTGACCGAGCTGAAGCCGAAGTTTAGAAGTCTCCTTTTGCTGCCTCTATCGGGAAAAAGCTCTTTATTGAGAACGAGCACTGCCTGGTTAGTCGGCCCGCGGTGTCGTCTCAATTCAAAGAACTACCTTCCAATCCGAGGTTGGTAGTGTTGTTTGCATCTCTGCAGCATCTTGAGGATGCGTTCTGGCTTAAAGGTAGCCGGCACCCAAAAGATCGACTCTTGACCTCGCCGAACTAACCGAACAACGGGCAATAAGGCTTTACGGGCGCTCATCTTCGCAGGCAATTATCTTGGCACTGCCCTGGAAAAATACAGTCTTGCGCAGACTGGCGGAGATCCTGGGTCTTTGTCGAGGAGCCACACGAAGCAGCGGTCGGCCAGTGCCGCTAGTTATCCACTGAGAAATTTGGGATTCATACCCTCTGTCGCTGCCTTTGTCGAGGACACCAATTAGCGTCCTCTCCTTCAAAAAAAAAAAATGGAGACATTTGGCAGCACTCTGGAGGGGTTTGCAACCGGTCCCGGTGTCTCCTGGGCGGAGCGCTGCCTTTGAAGCCGGGGAGCCACCTTTTTCTGTAATAATGTAAATCGGGAGCACGGCAAAAGATTCCACCTTCTTCAGCCAGTCGGCTGATGGACTGGCTTCACTGTTGGCGTGTTAAAACCACACCCTGCCCTAATAAATCAACCTATCTAGAAACTAACTTAAATGTAAGGAGTTCAGGAGCACTCCGGTCAGGATGGCCGAATTGTAGCAAGGCTTTAAGGTAATTAGCTTTCCTTCCAAGGTGTCAGCTTCGGGAGTTACCTTGCCACCGCACCGGATTTACCGGACCATCGATTCGCTCGGCACCTTCCACCTTACAGAGATATCCTGCTGTAGAGCCGGTTGGATAAGGCCTTTGGGCCGCTGCCTTTCCGTGCTTGGGATTGCTCCCAGTTGGCATTTGGGGAGCGCCGCACTCATTTGTTTTTGTTGGTTTTGGTTTTGTTTTTATTTTACATCTTGTTCACCGAGAAGCACCGATAGGAAAAGTCAGCCCGGGTTAGATCCACCTGCCCGGGTGGGCATTTTTAGAACAGGGGCTGCAAAATTTCCCTGAGCCCTACCGTTAGCGACTGGGATGAAAATAATAATAGCCAGGCAGTCTCTGATTCGGGCTTTAACAAAAATTGTCCGAATTAGTATTGAAATCACATAGAGGGATGCCCGGGTCAGCAATCTGCAAGGTAGGCTCCGTTTTTAAAACGAAAACATTCATTCATCGCCGAAATTAAAAGTAAACGGTTTCGTAGCAACAAAACGAGCTTAAGACCAGAGGGACAATTACATACAAGCGGCAATATGTCTGACTGTAACAAAATTTTTTTACCATTAGCAATTTATTGATCATTATGAATCGTTTACCAGATTCAGATTGCGATACACAGGTGTTGCAAATAAAATAGTTTCTGATTCTTAAATGGCGCACTGTCATCTAATCTAATTAAACAAGCAATTAACAAAAGATGTTATTTTGATTTTGCGGATTAGTCTTGAAAAATTATATATGGGAAAAAAAGAATTCTTTTTTGTGAATTAATCCATTTAGCCAAACGGATTAGTAATGGGCGTCATCCAATTGTACATTAATGAAGGGAGATGATTTTAGAGTAATAGCCATAAAACATCAAGACGGGCTATGTTCATTGAGTTTATATCATGTGTACAATTCAATGCATATCTGGTACATTGATTGGAAGGCCTAAGATTCCAAGTGTGTTGGTAGATTAAATGATTGCGTCACCGGTCGAGGTTTTGGGCGACAGTTCAAATTATTATACAACGAATTATAGGATGGCATTTCTCTTTAGAGAGGACTGAGCACGAGTGTATGCTTAAAGTTCATCATTTATTTGGTTAAAGATTGTTTGGATGTTAAATGTAGGAATTTTTTGTAAAAACAATTTACCAGTATGTGAAAATCTAACAACGCACAAAATTTTATTTTCGAATGAATTATAGGAGATGATTCGGCGAAAAGAGCTTCCTGAAATTTTGGTGCATTTTGACGTTTCGCTATGGACTGTGTTAAAGTGTTTCAAACAAAATTCCATACTAATTTCGAAGGTATAATAAACATATACTTAAAAAACAAACTATTTTTGTGGCCACACGCAGTTTTAACGAACCTTTTTCGTTATTTTCTTTCGCCACCGGAAGAAAATATTTAATTTAAATAGAAAAACATTTTGCAACCAAACGTTAAAATCGTGGTAAGTTAATTTGTTTCTTGTAATCTTAATAGCAAATTCAACATAATTCAGATTTTTTTAAAATTAGTCGATCGTTAATATTTTGTGGTACCAATGTTGCAATGGGGTAAACCGCTTCGTTGTTATTATTAAGCGCCTCAGGATCGGCATAAAATTATGTGCCGATAGCATCAGAACTGTAGCAGTCGTTTTGCAGAAGATATTTCGGTTCAAACTATTCTATCGTCGGCCAAAGGAGGTGTCGTTTAATATCAAAGGACACCTGGTTGCTGGCTCTGAAAACTTGAGTTTTTGGAAAGCCGCTTAAATTGGTAAAAAAAAAATTGAAAATTGATCGTTTCGTTCTCTTTGAGTGGTCAGAATCATTTTTCGGATGAGTCCTTCTTTTAATTTTATTTGCAAATGGTTCGCCGCACAGTTCGCCGCAAAATAAACCTTTTCGAAAATCCTGCTGTATTAACCCCGTAAACATTCGCCTTATATTTATGATATGGGGATGCATATCTAAATATAAAATCGCCAATTATTATTAATTCTGTATGTTGAATTAAAAAAGTAGGACGAAATTATTTGCTTTCTGAAGAAGAACCCATCTTTCAAAAGGACGATTCTGAACCGCATTTTATCGCGCTCAATAGGTTTTCTTTGACGTTTTGTTATTTTTAAAAGCATTTAACTGTTCTTTTTTTCAACGGCAGAAAAACATTTTGAAACCGGAATTGGACATTAAGTCTCTAGATTGGCTCATCTAACAGCCCCGACCTCTATCCGATAGAGAATGATTAGGCTTTTATGTTTGCTAAACATTGGTCTGCGGAAGCCAAATTTGTTTGAGAATTTTAAATTAAAGAAATTTTTTGTTTTAGGTTAATATCGAATTCGCTGTAGTGGGGTACAAAAAAATGTTATTAATTTATTTATAATTAGAAAACAAAATTCTGCAGTAACATTGTTTGTTGTAACCAAAATAACCTATTGGAAAAAATTTGGATTTTGTTGAAGAAATCGTTTTTATAATTTTAATGAATTTGTTTCCTTCGTTTGATCAAATTATTCTGTGTCACTGTCACTTTTATGATTTTTTACGAATTTACTAATTTGCGTTCGATTTCAATACTCTCAGCGAATTAATCTATTTCTTTAATTTCAATACTTAGGCAGCTAACCTACGGTGGCTCAGCGGGGCGTTTTCGCCTGCTGAATGGGCGAGCCGAGGCGCTCTCGCTTTGCCCGGGCCTAACTGCCACTAGACTTTATAAAATTTCATTCCAAATTACGTTAAAACTGGATTTTTGCAACTTTGAGTCTGTATTAATTTTTCTCAAAATTTCGACGTAATGGCACTTTTGATTCAGATTCGTGAGTCGGTTGATGAAAATCCTGTAAGAATATCCCTGCCCGATATTTGAATCAGCGTCCGAATCGTTCTTTGTCGCGCAGTGTAGTTGTCAGCAGTATCTTCATTAATCCCACCAGTTATTATTAAAAACCATCATTAGATTTTATAACTCCGAAAAAATATTACATTTTTTAGTAAAACAAGTTGACAAGTGTTTAGCTCGAAATGTTTTTCCGTCGACAATTCTACTAGAATTTTTACTAAAAGTTTCGCAAAAGCCGTGGGTTTAAAAATCTAATGCAGACAGTTACACTTTCTATTAGTGAAATATGTTTTAGGGGAATATAATACAAAATTCAGACAGAATTATATGTAAATGTCTTTTATTGACTTTTAATTTGTTGGTCTGCTGGGCCTCTCAGTGCAAATGCCCATTTAAAATATGGGTCTAGCAAAAGGTTATTCGCAAATAAAAGTACATCCCAAAATTAACATTCCGCATATCATATAATCATTCTCTTAATCTTATACATTTCAAGATGTCACACTCATCTCAGGATGCATTTCAGAATTATATTGAGCATTTTACTGGAGTCGCTTGAAAGGACCAAATTGCTTTTAAAGGAAGGAAAGTGTTCCAATTTGTGTAAGTAATAATTTGTTTAATAACTAGCAAGTAACATCAGCTTTTCTTGGTTTCGAATGTCTAAGAAAACATTTAATTAGAAAGCATTCTCATGCTGATTATCTTTCGATTTTTTTTTTTGAAGAATCGTAGGCCGGTACATCAAATCTACATCTATGTAAATCTTCCATGATTGATATATTCATTTTAACCCATTAATTTAGGACTAACTTCGTGTATTTAAATACCTGAAATTTTAGGAATAGTTTTCCTAAATAATAAACCGATTCTTCCTGCTTTGGCTGTATTATTATTTTAATATTCGGGACGAAACACGGATATCTGCATTTATGATCAGACTCAATATTAACAAATATATTATCCTTTTTATCAGATTTCTTCTCTAGGCCTAGGTAACATAACTTGGCAAATGTTTGAGAATTCGGTAAACGAGTCTAGTTTTATTGCGGTCCCATGTCGCGACAAAACTTTGTTTACACTTAGACTTCATCTCCAAGTCAAATGAAAAATTCCAAAATGATCAAATGCAAAAATGCTTAAGAGAAACGACGAAACAATCGGATCCAATGAACTGGGTTAATTGGCCCTTCTTCACTATACCTGAAGACGCCTACCATCCTACTTTCGAGGAGTCGCTATCTATAGGACCAACTGTACTGGATCGGTCGAGTAAGCTATCTGAACGTGTCCGCTGCTTTCGTAAAGCCGAGTTTGCGAAGCTTAATAACTACATTAGGGATTTTAATTGGTCCGCTTTGTATTTGTGCACTGATGTCATAAAAGGCACAAACATTTTTTACAATGCTCTTGGCACATTTTTGATTCTTGTGTCCCACTTTCTTGTCCGATTAGATCTGGAAAACCCCCTTGGTTTACCAAAGAGTTATCCAGTCTAAAAACTTAAAATCAAGACTTTATAAAAATTTCAAGAAGTTGGTTCTCCTACTTCTCAATCTCGCAATATACTAGCTCGGTCAAACTTTTCAGTTCTTAATGCCCAATGCTATAAGAACGACCTATCTCGATGCAGGATATGTTTTTTCACAGGATCCAAAAAGTTGTACAGCTTCGTCAACAGTAAGCGTAGAACGTCCGCACACCCATCCTCGCTATCATTTCGTAATACGTCGGCAAATGACAATCAGGCAATTGCCGATCTTTTGCCCAATTTTTCCAAACCACCAATTCTGAGGAAAGCTACTCTGGTCATCCGTACCCATACGGTTTACCAAGGTCGAATGGCATTTTCAGTCATTGTTAAACGAATGTTCTCTACTTCATGATCTTCGACTAGTTAAGCCGGTGTTTTCACCGGGTCCAGACGGGGTTCCAGGTAGTGTACTCAGGTACTGCGCCGAGGCACTGTGTGGACCCTTGCTTAGACTATTCACCCTGTCCATTAATTCTTCTTTGCTTCCACCGATCTGGAAGGAATCGTTAATAATTCCTCTCCATAAAAAAGGTAGTGTCGACGGTCGATAGTTGACCGCGATAGGCTATCTAGTATTTAATGTATATCGATAGATGTTGAATTTCCAGCCACGAATGAACGGGCATATTTTTCGGCTACCACGAGGCCGCCATAATTTTAAGCTTCACTTTTACTGTCGAGAGGTTAAAGCAGGAGGACATACTGCGGTGAGGTTATTTGGAAACATTGTACTAGGTTATGACCGATGTATTTATAGAATAAAACAGCAGCTACGGCAGCAGCAGCAACTGGCGGCAGTCAACCAGCCAGCAACTTGCGACAGATTAACTGCTAGAGCGGATTTAATTGGTGCTGTTAAAGGCAACTCCGCGGGACCATCGACATGATCTTTTATTCGCAGTCCTAGGCAAGGAACTGCAAGGGCAATTTGCGCTGGAGTACAGGCAGTCAGCCACCTCCAGTCAGAGAATTGCCAGGACGCAGGCAGCGTCGATTTGAGCTGGGCTGCAGGCAGCGCCCAGAGGAACGCGGACAGCGTGTATATTTGGACTGGGCCGCAGGCAGCGACCCAAAGCAGACGCAGGCAGCGTCGATTAGCTGGAACTTCTAGGGAATAGAAGGATGCAACATTCCCCCAGAAGAAGTAACCGAATAATGGAGGGGCAAGCCACCCCCACAACAACGAGTGCGCCTTCGCAATCTGGAAGTAGTAGTGCAGGAAACAGGCCGCCGAAGTCGAAAGTAATAGTTACGTCGGCGCCGCTGATTCCTAGCCAAGCCACCACAGCCTCCTTGGTAGCTTCCCAGCCTAGGAGTATTACGACCACAGCAGGAGTTTCCGCATATGGACAGAACGAGCCACCTCTAATGCTGGATCTCTTGGAGAATTGCAGCGTTGGAGAAGGAGCTGGAAAGGGCAAGAGCCCAGAACAATGTGAGTACGCCCATCGATACCGTAATACCTAACGGGGTCGGTGCGAGCAGTGCGGCGTCACAGCTGACGCCATCTTGGAGTGGTCCGTTATTGTCTGTAAGCAACGGTGTGCCACCTAACGGGGTCGGATTGAGCAGTACAGCATGCTCGCAGCCGCCATCTTATAGCGGACCACCGTTGCTTGCGAGTAGCAGCTATTTTACGCCATTTTGCGCAACTAGCACAGCGCAGACAGCGCATGGAGTGGTGCCGCCGGCTGTAGGTATTTACAGCGACACGACGCCGACGCCGCTAGCTGGATCCTACGCCTGGACGACACCAAATGGAAGCAGTGGAAATATATATGCCCCGCAAGCTTCCCCTGATCTGCCAGTATTTGGAGGTCAGCCTGAGGATTGGCCGATCTTCCTTTTGCATATACTGAGACAACGCAAGCGTACAACTGTACAGACCTGGAGAACAACCAACGCTTGTTGAAGGCACTGAAGGATGAAGCCCGCGAGACCGTCAAGTCTCTCCTAATTCATCCAAGCAACGTGAGCACTGTTGTAGAGCAGCTGCGTTTCAGATATGGCCGACCGGAGCAGCTTATACGCAGCCAGCTGAGTGGAATACGTGAGGTGCCCAATATTTCGGATCACAATCTGGCGAAGATTATTCTCTTTGCAACCCGAGTGAGTAATCTCACTGCCTTCTTGCAGTCAGCGAGGGCAGATCTGCATTTGGGAACCCAACACTTTTGGAAGAGCTTGTGGCCAAACTCCCTACAAGCAAGCGGTGGAGTGGGCAAGGCATGCTGCAACGATTATACCTTTCCCAACTATTGTGCATTTTAGTGCGTGGTTGACGGAGTACGCTAACGTGGTGTGTACTATCGTGGACATTGAAGGGAAGGAACCAAAGCGTCGATTGCTACATGCAAGCATCGACCAAGACCGAGGCGAGCAGCAAGACAGCCGTCTCAGAGGTTGTCCAATCTGTGGAGGGCAACATGCAGTTAAAGGCTGCGGAGACTTCATCGGAGCTTCTCCACCAGACAGGTGGAGGTACGTGAGGAGGCATCGACAATGCTTTTCATGCCTACGAAGTGGTCACATGACTAGATCCTGCAATTCGCATGGTGAGTGTCAAGTGAATGAATGCAGAAAGAGGCATCACCGTCTGCTACATGGTGTGGACAACGAACGTATAAGGTCGCCGCAACGAGGCGGTGAGAAGAGCTACAGCCAGCGAAACCAGCAGACAGCAGTTTCTAGACGTAGCCTGGACAGAGGGGGCTCCGCAGGCGGATGCACCCGCACAGAGGATATTAAATTGTGTCGACGCAGAAAGAGGCCGCCTACTGTTTCGTATATACTGCCAGTAACGCTGTACGGAGCAAACCGACGGGTGGATACATACGCACTCTTGGATGAAGGATCATCTGTTACGATGATCGACGATTCCCTCAGAAAGGATCTGGGCGTGCAAGGTGAGCGTCGACATCTGAATATTCAGTGGTTTGGAGGTAGATCCTCCAGGAGCTTACCAGCTTGGTAAGCCTGCAAATCAGTGGAGCAGGCAAGCCAATTCGCCATGCGTTGCGAAACGTGTATTCCGTTTCGAACCTGAGCCTGCCGATGCAGACTCTACGCCGACAAGATGTTCAAGGTGTGGATAAGGATGCCAGCCTACCAATGAGGCCCTACAGCAACGCAGTGCCGAAGATACTCATTGGACTGGATCACGGACACCCTAGGATTTCCACTTAGATCGAGACGGTTTGCCAGACAGGGACCGTATGCGGCTGCAACCGAGCTGGGCTGAGTTGTCTTTGGGCCGGTAAGTGGGAAATCAAATATGCCTTCACCACGGTCTTGCCTCCTAGCTGTGTCACTGGAGGACACTATTCAGAGGATGGTGGAAGACTATTTCGATGTCGAGAACTTCGGCGTGAAGCCCGCGCCACCAGTTGCAGGCAGCGACGACGAGCGGGCGCAGAAGATACTCGAAGATACTATGGTGAGATTGGGCCAACGTTACCAGACAGGACTACTATGGAAGGATGACCACATTGTGCTGCCACGGAGCTATGATATGGCGTACAAGCGGTTGGTCAACGTCGAGAAGAAGATGCAGCGCAACGGGTCGTTCGCGCAGGAATACACCAGGATCATCAAGGATTACGTGTCTAAAGGATACGCTCGACGTCTGGAGCCTAACGAGGTTCCAGTGGAAAGCGACAGGCTATGGTACCTGCCACACTTTGGAGTCGAAAACCCGAACAAGCCGGGTAAGATTCGGCTGGTTTTTGACGCTGCAGCCAGAGTTGGAGGAACATCGCTAAATTCGGCGCTGGCCAAAGGGCCTCAACATTATAAACCCTTGCCAGCTGTGCTCTTTCATTTTAGAGAAGGTGCTGTTGGAGTCTGTGGTGACATCAAGGAGATGTTCCATCAGGTCCTGATCCAACCCGAAGACAGATGTTCCCAACGGTTTCTGTGGAGAGATGGCGATGACAGAAGAGATCCTGACATCTACGAGATGATCGTAATGACCTTTGGAGCAGCCTGCTCGCCAAGCGCTGCGCATTACGTGAAGACTGTGAATGCTGAACAGTTTCGACATTCGGATCCAAGAGCAGTCAAGGCCATCATCGACTGTCATTATGTGGATGACTATGTGGACAGCTTTGCTACCGAGAGCGAAGCCATCAGCGTATCTACCCGAGTGAAGGAGATACATGCGAACGCTGGATTTGAGCTGTGCCAGTTTTCATCTAGCTCAACAATTGTGGAGACGGCCTTGGGCCCACCAGGACGAAGCGTGAGCGTCGGATGGAATGAGGCTGAACAGAAGATTCTTGGAATGTGTTGGCAGGCAGCCACGGATGACTTCAGGTTCACTGTGAAGTATCATCGAGTTCCAAGCAGCGTATTGAACGGCGATCGAATCCCTACCAAGAGGGAGTATTTGAGCTTGGTCATGTCCACGTTCGATCCCCTGGGATTCCTGTGTTGCCTTATGATAAAAGCGAAGTTGCTGCTACGAGAGATTTGGAGGCAGAAGATCCAGTGGGATGAACCACTTCCGGACGAGATATACAAAGCCTTTGCGAACTGGCGCAAGGAAATGGACGCCGTGGCACAGTTCCGATGTCCTCGCCATTACTTCGGGCGTGGACTCGTGAAGGCTATAGAAATGCACGTCTTCGTGGATGCAAGTCAGTCTGCATTCGCGGCAGTGGCCTACTGGAGGGTCATCTATGAGGACGACGACGTGCTGGTGAGCTTCGTATGTGCCACACAACGAAGTGCGCGCCGATGAGAACAGTGTCAATCCCACGGTTGGAGCTGCAGGCAGCAGTTCTAGGAACCAGGCTGATGGACACTGTTAAGAAGGAACACAGTGTGGCCATCAGTGATATCGTTTTATGGACGGACTCCAAGACGGTGCTGAGATGGATCGGAAAGGCAGCACCCACCGACGATATAAGCAGTTCGTCGGCAATCGGGTGGCGGAAATCTTGAGTCGACGAAGGTAGCCCAATGGAGATGGGTACCAACAGCCGACAATGCGGCGGATGATGCGACGCGTTCGCAATGCCACGTGGACCTCAGTCAGAAGTCACGTTGGCTAGGCGGACCAGCATTTTTGAGGCAGCCAGCGGGCAGCTGGCCGCTTGAAGCCGGATTTGAACGAGTTCCGGATGATAACGGATGAAGACGGTCGCCAGTGGAAGCGACATTCAAGGACTGGCGCCATACATAGATGGCCATGGAGTTCTGCGAGCATATGGCAGAGTGGATGCCGCATTGTGTATGCCATACAGTGCGAGGAGGCCAATAATCCTGTCACACAAGCACAGTCTTACGGAGATGATTGTGCATCATTTCCACGCCAAGATGAAGCATCAAAACGTGGATGCTACGATTGCGGAGATCCGAACAAGGTTCTGGATTACGAAGCTGAGACGTGTACTACGGAAGACGACTACGGCGCGGGCAGCGCCGCCAATAATGGGACCCTGCCGAGGGATCGCCTGGAGGCCAATGGCTGGCCATTTAAGAATACCGGACTGGATTACTTTGGACCACTATCGGTGAAAGTATCGCGGCACACGGAGAAGCGCTGGGTCGCCCTTTTCACGTGCCTGACGACCAGGGCGATACATCTGGAGCTGGCACATGACCTGTCAACTGATTCCTGTATAATTGCAATACGGAACTTCGTCTGCCGTCGAGGCCCAGTACATAGACTGCGCAGTGACAACGGCAAGAACTTCATAGGAGCTGACAGGGAAGCCAGACGATTTGGCGACGTGTTCGAGTTCAGAAAGGATTCAGAGTGAGCTATCTGGCCGAGTCATCGAGTGGGTTTTCAATTGCCCAGTGAATCCATCTGAAGGAGGAGTCTGGGAACGAATGGTGCAGTACGTGAAGAAGGTTCTGCGCTACACATTGAAGGAGATAGCGCCGAGGGATCACGTACTGGTGAGTTTTCTGATCGAAGCAGAGAACATTGTGAATTCGCGTCCGCTCACCCACTTGCCGGTAGATGCGGACAAAAGCCCCCTGACGCCAAATGATCTGCTCAGAGGAGTAGCTAACCTGCCGGACACGCCTGGCGACGATGTGGAGCTGCCCAAGGAGTGCGCTACACGCAAGCAGTGGCGTATAGCGCGACTAATGAGGGACCGTTTCTGGAAGAGGTGGGTCTTGGAGTACCCGCCTACACTTGTGCGCCGAGAGAAATGGTACCAGAGGACGGAGCCGATTCGCCAGGGTGACATGGTCTTCATCTGCGATCCAGCCTTGCCCCGAAGAGAGGCGCAAGGGCAACGTGGAAGCCGTTTACACAGGAGTCGATGGAGTCATCAGACGCCAGTGTGCGCGTGAATGACAGCGGCCTATCTCGGATTATGATGCGTCCCGTCTCCAAACTCGCGGTTTTGGATTTGAGTGAAGCGGTTCTTCACGGGGTCGGGGATGTCGACGGTCGATAGTTGACCGCGATAGGCTATCTAGTATTTAATGTATATCGATAGATGTTGAATTTCCAGCCACGAATGAACGGGCATATTTTTCGGCTACCACGAGGCCGCCATAATTTTAAGCTTCACTTTTACTGTCGAGAGGTTAAAGCAGGAGGACATACTGCGGTGAGGTTATTTGGAAACATTGTACTAGGTTATGACCGTTATTCTATTTATAGAATAAAACAGCAGCTACGGCAGCAGCAGCAACTGGCGGCAGTCAACCAGCCAGCAACTTGCGACAGATTAACTGCTAGAGCGGATTTAATTGGTGCTGTTAAAGGCAACTCCGCGGGACCATCGACAGGTAGCAATTCTGAAGCCAAAGATTATAGAGGTATAGAAAAGTTATCCGCTATTCCTAAAATGTTTGAGAAGGTTTTATCTCCGCACTTGCAACATCTCTGCAAGTCACTTATATCTCCAACTCAGCATGGATTTATAAGGCGGCGATCAACCACCACGAACTTGTTAGAGTTTACCTCTTTCGTTATTAAAGGCTTTCAAGTTAACTTTACAGACGGATGTTATTTGCAACCGACTTTAGTAAAGCATTTTGACTCTGTCAACCATTCCCTTTAGCACATAAACTTGACCTTTTAGGGTTTCCGCCCAACCTCCTGAGAGGGATTTCTAGCTACCTTTGTTCCAGGTCTCAAAGAGTCCTCTTCCAAAACTCCATCTCTTCACCAGTAAAGGTTTCTTCGGGGGAGTACCACAGGGCAGCCATCTAGGCCCCTTTTTTACTCTTCACAGTCTTTATCAATGACTTGCCTTCGGTATTAACACATTACCTCGAGTACTCATGTATGGGGATGATGTTAAGCTCTGTGTCCAGTATAAGGACATTTCATTTCATTCTCGCTTGCAATCCGATGTCAATAACTTTCAGTCATGGTGCTGTGCAAGCTTGTTACACCTTAATGCTTCGAAATGCAAAGTAATGACATTTCATCGTTCTATCCCCTTGTTGGCTCCCTATACCCTTTGTGGTGGTTCTCTGGAGAGAATTGCCCTGGTGGATGATATCAGTGTTATATTAGACGCCAAGCTAAAGTTTTCTGAACCCATTTCTACCATAGGAAATAAGGCCATGGGCGTGCTTGGGTTTATAAAGAGGTGGTCAAAAGAATTTGACGACCCCTATATAATAAAAAACTCTCTATACCTCGCTAGTTCGTCCGATTTTAGAATACGGCTCCTGTGTATGGTGCCCTCAGTACAAAGTACACCAGGACCGTACAGAATCAGTACAGAAAAACTTTTTACTCTTTGCTCTGCGGGGCCTTAACTGGGATGCGGGTGTGAGACTCCCATCTTACTCTAGTAGACTGCTATTAGTAAACCTCCCATCCTTAGTTAAACCACTAACCATACAGTATATAGATGTGACAGTTCATACAAAGAATGCGTCACACACAGGCTAGCGCGCACAGTACCCCAGAGAGAACCCAAAGAGAACATCTTTGCATGTGTTAGTACACACGCAATATGTTTCGACAAAAATATGTGATTGTATGCTTTTTCAGATTTTTGAACTCTCTCAAGTCTTGTTCTGTTTTCTCCAGCATGTTTTAGTGTATGGGTGCACATGCATTCTCACGTACTTTGCGTGTGTGTGTTTAGTATTGCTGGCTGCTAGAACTGAAATTTGAGTTTGGTTCTGTTTTGGGTGTTTTGGGTCTTTTTGATGAACTGACCTACCGCCACAAAATAAATGAAGAATGGGCAGGGGTGGGGGTGGTACACTAGGGCGCGGGAAATAAAATAAAAGCTGTTATTTGTTTGATTTGTGATTGTTAATTATTATTATTGACTTAAATATAAAATATTACAATAATATAATTATACATTTATTTCCTTATCTGAAGCAGGTTGATTATAAATTATAAAATTATGTAAACGCCGTCGGTTCTCGACTTTTTGTTTATTATAACTAAAAATAATGATTTATCTAAATATACGATATATAAAAAAATATATATAAACTAAAATAAATATGCATTCATATATATGGAATTGGTTTTACATATATTTCGAAGCAATTGTCAATCGCGAGCTTGCCGACGGGAATCTGCAAAGCAAAAATTTAGATGCCGGTCGCACCTTGAATACTCTCATGGACAATACCCATAAATTTTCTAATTCAATTATGAAATATCTTATGTACATACATATGTACATAAATATATCACTTTATTACATTCGTATATTGCATGATGGTATTCAAAATTACAGTTGTCTTGATGTCTTGGTGACAAGCTTCTTTAAAAAGTGTCAATACTCTTAAAGGGCGCGCAATCACGGAATCTTGTGAGAAAGACATGAACATAATTCGAATTTTGCTCTGGTTCGTTGCTTTGACCTACAGTATTTTAGGGTATTCACACTTTTAATTCCGCAGATATGCAAAAATGCTTAGGACTATTTTCTTACTTCAGGAGATTCATTCCGGGTTACTCGAAAGTTGACAAACCATTGCAAGCTCTGACAAAAACTATAAGGAAATTTGAGCTAGATGACAAATGTGTGACAATATTTAATTATCTCTGTGAGAGATGTGCTGGCCTCTGCACTAGTGCTAGCCCTGTATAGCCCGGACTAAGGAAACAGAATTGCATTGTGACGCTAGTGCAGAAGGGTTTTGAGGAATTTTATTACAAAAACAGGATAATAACAAGTTTCATCCAATCTCATATTTTTCTCAAGCAACAACACCATCAGAATGCAGGTATCATAGTTATGAATTAGAAACTCTAGCCATAATCTACTCATTGAATAAATTTAAGATTTACCTTGAAGGAATACCGTTCGAATAATAACCAATTGTAATGCCCTTACTCTAACCTTATGAAAAAAAACTGTAAATTCAAAAAAGATGGGCCCTTGAACTTGAAAATTATGACTACACAGTGAATCATTGAAGTGGTAAATACATGACCCATGTCGATGGCTTAAGTAGATAACAATAAGTCCAGAGTTCAGTTACGAACCAAAAAAATTTCAGCTCAGGAAAACGAAAATAAGGATCGAATAGTTTCAGTTATAGATATAGATGACATCAATTTTCAGCTTCAGGTTACGCAAAATAGCGATAGCACTATAATTTAGTTGAAGGATGTTAGAAAGAGAACCAGTGAAATATGTTGTATTGGAAGATGGTATTGTTTTATAGAAAAGTTGACTTCGAATTGCTTTATGATCCGTCAGAAATGGAAAATAATTTAATAAGAACTGTTCACGATAAATTGTGCCATTTGGGAGTTGAAAAATGTGTAACCGAGATTAAGAAACATTATTGGTTTCCGAATATGACCTCAAAAGTTGATAGTTTTAAAAAATAGCATTAAGTGTATTACATTTAGCCTTCCGTCCCATTCCAACAATCGCTCATTGCATAGTATGCCGAAAAGATCTATTCCATTCGACACATTGCATATTGACCATTTCGGACCCTCCCTCAGTCATTAATAAAAGAAACCCATATTAGTAGTTCTTCGGGCGAAGCCCGAGTGTAAATTTTATACCATTGTTTTATTGCCTATCAATTCACTTTCCATTTTGGTCATTATACTAAACTAACGTAACATAAGCGTAGCTTTATCTATGCTCGCTCAGCAACATGCTCTCATTTAATCATCTATTCTTTATCTATATGCTCGCTCTTGTTATCTTTTCTTTCCTATGCCGTCGCTAAGCCGTCAGCAGCTGCGCCTGCTCTAGCAGTTACCGCTTGATATAGTTGGAGAACAGACCTTTTGTCCCCAATAAATTACTTTGGCTCGAGATCGGCTCCTTTTGCCTAATCCAAGTGTATCACTCTCTAATACTATTGTAAAAGGCTCTGGCATCTTCGGCCACCCTCAACACACAAAATACCTATAATAAAATTTATAACGTTTTCGGAAATTAATAATTTGCGAAATTATTGAACAATCATAGTCAGCGAAAAAGCTCGTTGTCTCAACATTTGATGACCCCGGACGTGATCGTCAATAACAATTTGGAAATAAAAAATTATAAACAGTGAAAATTATCCGCTAAACATAACTGTTCGAACGCGAAGCGGTTAGTTCCCATTTCGTCGCGCGCTTGTTTACAAGCACTAATACAGCTACGTGCATTACGGGCTTCCGGTAGGCTGCACTCTGCGTTTGCATACCAAAAAAACAAACGGTTGGTTCTTCGATTCTTCTTTGTGCTTTGCTCGCTGCTGCCTGTCGAAAAATGGATGAGTCTAATGACTTGCCGGAAAACAGGGTGTCTTTTACAAACCAAAGGCACTCTCAATATACAACAAAGCCGTTTCACTTCGAG
This sequence comes from Drosophila lowei, assembly GCA_008121275.1. Lineage (NCBI taxonomy): Eukaryota > Metazoa > Arthropoda > Insecta > Diptera > Drosophilidae > Drosophila > Drosophila lowei. The sequence continues at coordinate 47,390,505 of CM017781.1, read as the reverse complement.
AGACGATATTGAATGATGAAAACAACCCAATCAGTGAAGATGCGCTAAGTGTTCATTTAAAAATTCTTGAAAAAAAAATGTCCGACTCATTTAATGTTACTCATTCTAATTTAGAAGAGCTTGATGTAAGCGAAATTGGCAGCGACTTAAGCCAAACAATTTTGAGGATTTGGCGATGGAAATCGAAGTTCGTATTCGCTCAGCACTCCGCAGGACTACCCAGAACATGCTGCATCACTCAACGATACGACCGGAGCTCAACGTTACTGCCTCCGGAAATGTACGGTCACGATATCATATTCCTGACATTAAACTTCCCACTTTCCGTGGAGGTTATACTGAGTGGGCAGACTTTTACTCGATGTTTAGCACAGTAATAGATCAGGAGCCCGTTCTATCAAAGATTGAGAAGTTCTAGCACCTGCGCTCATGTTTGGATGGACCTGCCCTGGAGGCTGTTCATCTTTGAAGTATCGGAGAGCAATTATGATATTGCATTGGACATTTTAAACTGAATCGTTTCAATACTTTTAAACGTTTAATCTTTCAGTACCTCATTCATCGTTCATTTACAGCTGCACTAAATGGGAGGAGCTTTAACGTCATACCAAAACCATTTTTCGGTTTTTTGGAGAGGAGATTCGCCATCTTTGCTATGTTGTCTTAGCAACACCATTCAAAAAAGCAATCGTAGAAGTGATTAAAGGGCATAACATTTACAGCTGCACTCGCTTGTTTGAAGAAGGGGACATCGGAATACCTCCTGCAGTTCAGGCTCTTGTCGCACATGCGGTGAAAAGCATCATACCCTTTTACATATCAACAATCCGCTGCCTACGTCAGTTAAAACGGAACCTGCAAACGCTACTACGTCTCCTATTCAGACAGACTCATGCTCATGCCCCAATCTTCCAAGTACTCTGGTTGCCGCTTCATCACCATGCTCGCCTCCAGCTCAGAATCTTAGCTCAGACGTAGTACTTCTAGCCACGACAGTCATTATGATAAAGAGTCGATTTGGTGATCTTCTTCCTTGCCGGGCTCTTCTGGATTCAGGCTCTCAGATTAATTTAATAACCTCTCGCTTTGCTCAGAAGCTTCAGCTGAAACGAGCCAAAGGGTCGGTATCAGTATCCGGTATCGGTGCTGATTCTGCATTTCACACGGAAGGTTCAGTTAATTTGGTCATTCGATCCAGGACTTCCGATTACTTCACGAGTCTCACAGCTCTCGTTGCTCCACGTATTACAGGAAACCAGCCTGCTTCTTCATTTGATGTATCCAAATGGGAAATGCCATCCAATATCAGCCTTGCTGACCCACACTTCAACAAATCTCAGCGCATCGATGTACTTATTGCTTATTTTACGACATTTTATGCGTTGGACAGATCAAATTGGAGAGGGACTTCCTATAATAAAAAACCCGTCTCGGCTGGGTTGTCACAGGTGGAGGTCATTACTCCCACAGCTCAGTGCTCCTAGCTTCCTCTAGTTCGACGGAATTGAGTCAAACGCCTACCGTTGGTTTGGATGCCACGGTCCCGATACAGAAGCAACAAAGGAGGAAATTGCTTGCGAGGAACATTTTAAAAAACATTGCGGTCGGCTTCCAAAGTGGCGAGTAGTGCGTTCAATTGTTTTTAAAGCTGAGTGACAGTCTTCTTGGAGATTCATATCAACAAGCCTATCGCAGATTCCTCAATCAAGAGCGCAAGCTGGTTCGCAAACCACTTCTCAAGGCCCAATACGCCGCATTTATAAAGGAATACGTCGATTTGAATCACATGTCCCCTGTCAAAGGTGACGCACTTAAACAATGCAAATTTTTTCTTCCTCATCACTGCGTCTTAAGAGAAGACAAAACCACCACAAAACTCCGAGTAGTTTCCGACGGATCCGCTTGTACATCTGCAGGATATTCCCTCAACGATATATTGATGTCAGGCCCAACAATTCAGCCAAAGTTAGTTACGACTCTTCTTCGATTTCGTACCGTTCGTATAGCATTGACTGGTGACATTTGTAAAATGTATAGATGCGTCCGTGTCTCGCCCCAAGATAGTTTTCTGCAGTGCATACTGTGGCGTGACTCACCCCTCGAGGAGCTAAGAACATTCAAGCTGGATACCGTGACCTATGGAACGAAACCAGCAGCATTTCTGGCCGTCCGTTCTATGCACCAACTAGCGGCAGACGAGAGTTCGTCATATCCAATTGGCTCTGAAGTTGTGCTGCGGGACTTTTACGTGGATGATTTGCTAACGGGGGGAGATACTACAAATGAGGTGCTGAAAATAATTCGCCAGGTGTCAGGACTCTTAGCCAAAGGAAATTTCAAGATCAGAAAATGGTGTTCCAACGATACATATGTACTCGATCAAACACCCCATGAAGATAGGGGAAACATTTGTTAAATTTACTGATGGCAGCGATGTATCCAAGACGCTAGGTTTAGCATGGAATCCCACTTCGGATGAGCTATTATTTTCATTCTGTCCCAATCAAGTCCCTTCGAAACCAACTAAGCGAGTTGTATTGTCAACTATTGCACGATTTTATGATCCACTCGGACTTATAGGGCCAGTTATTACTAAAGCAAAAAATATTTCTACAGCAGCTGTGGAAAGAAAAGCTTCATTGGGATGAAAGTCTGCCAGTCTCCTTACGCACAACTTGGATCAACTTTATTCAGCAGTTTGACTCTATGCAACAAATTTCTTTCCCGCGCCTATCTTTCCTTCGAAGCAGCAACCTTGAAATGCATGGATTTTGTGATGCCAGCATGAGTGCTTATGGAGCTTGCATCTACGCTGTTTCGCAAGGCGACAATGGAGTCAAGGCAAATCTTCTATCTTCCAGATCTCGTGTAGCGCCACTGAAGACTATCACAATACCCAAGTTGGAATTATGTGGTGCAGCGCTACTCGCTCAGCTTATGCATGAATTGTCTTTGATGAACTTCAAGTGCTCTTATTATTGCTGGTGTGACTCCACAGTCGTTTTGGCTTGGATCAAGAATCAACCATCCAACTTCAATGTATTTGTCGCTAATAGACTTTCTGTTATTCAGGAACTCACATCTGGAATGTCTTGGCTGCACGTGCCAACTGATCTAAACCCTGCCGATATGCTTTCTCGAGGATCATTACCAGCTGAGCTCATCAATTCTCATCTTTGGAAGTATGGACCTACATACTTGACAGCCAGTAAGGATCAATGGCCAAGTACACCTGCTCTTCCAGAGCCGGTTTTGGAGGCACGAAAAAACCATACTAATTACAAACTGCGCGTCAAGATATTTGGTGGAAGAATCAAAGTTTGTAAATTCCTTCCCCAAAATGCAACGAATTTTTGCGTATGTATGCAAATTCATTCATCGACGAAAGTCTGGAATAACTTGTGGAGGACTTGCGTTTGGGAACCGAACTGCTTATTCGTCTTACTCAACAATCTCGTCTATCCACTGAAATAAGAGCCCTGGAAACGCGAAAGGACATCAAGGCTTCAAGCTCGATCGCCTCTCTTTCGCCATTTTTAGATGATTGCGGTTTTGCTTCGAGTTGGAGGGCGTCTTAAAAACTCTACCTTGGACTTTGAAGCACGGCATCCCATAATATTGCCCAAGAATCATTCCATCACTTCTGCTCTGATACGGCACTTACAATAAAAAGCACCTTCACGCTGGACCCCAGTCGCTATTAGCCATCATTCGTCAAACGTACTGGCCAATCGGTGGCCGAAAGACCGTAGCACACGTAATCCAAAAGTGTGTCAGATGCTTTAGAGTGAAGCCTCGAACTCTCGAGCAAATAATGGCAGATCTTCCGGTGGACAGAGTCAGCGAAATTTTTTAGTTACCGGCGTGGACTATTGCGGTCCGTTCCTGTATAAATCAGAAGTTCGAAACCGGCCCCACTAAAGTGCTACATGAGCATTTTATATGCTTCTCCACCAAGGCGGTTCACATCGAGCTTGTGAAGGATCTTACAACATCTGCGTTCCTCTCTGCTCTTCGCCGTTTCATTTGCACCCGTGGAAGACCGATTCGTATTTGGTCAGATAATGCCACAAATTTTGTTGGAGCGCGGAACGAACTGGCGGAACTTAAGTCGCTATTCTAAGCGACAGTCATTTTCTGCCGTGCATCAAGCTTTTCTCAACGATTGCATCGATTGGCGTTTCATTCCTCCAAGATCGCCACATTTTGGAGGATTGTGGGAGGCGTCAGTCAAGCTTTGCTAAGCATCATCTTCGACGTGCCCTCGGATCCTCGCTTCTTGGATTTGATGAGCTGCGCACTCTCGCGTGCAATATCTGTGCAATCATTAATTCAAGGCCATTGTTTCCTCTTTCAGAGAACCCTGCAGATCTCGATGTACTCACGCCCAGCCATTTTTCTAGTTGGCGCCCCTATCACAACCTTCTTGGAGCCTGACTTGGTTCATTTAAACGTCGATCGCTTGGACCGTTGGCAGAAGGTCACACAGCTTCAGCAAATCTTTTGGTCTCGCTGGCGCCAATCGTATTTAACCAGTCTTCAAGAAAGAACGAAGTGGCGCACCCGGAATCTGAGCTTCACGTCAATGATGTCGTTCTTGTTAGGATACGAACTTCCCTCCTCTGAAGTGGCCTCTAGCGAGAATCCTCGAGCTCATCCCAGGAGCTGATGGCGTATCTCGAGTCGCCTTGATCGGGATGGCTACAGGTGTTAGCCGAAGAGCACTTGCAAAACTATGTCTATTGCCTCTACGAGATGAGGTGAAAGGCATGGATCCTTCCACGGGGGGTATGTTCGGGCGAAGCCCGGAGTGTAAATTTTATACCATTGTTTTATTGCCTATCAATTCACTTTCTTTTCTATTTTGGTCATTATACTAAACTAACGTAACGTAAGCGTAGCTTTATCTATGCTCGCTCAGCAACATGCTCTCATTTAATCATCTATTCTTTATCTATGCTCGCTCTTGTTATCTTTTCTTTCCCTATGCCGTCGCTAAGCCGTCAGCAGCTGCGCGCTATCTAGCAGTTACCGCTTGATATAGTTGGAGAACAGACCTTTTTGTCCCCAATCTATTACTTTGGCTCGAGATCGGCTCGCTTGCCTCATCAAGTGTGTCACTCTAATACTATTGTAAAGGCTCTGGCATCTTCGGCCACCCTCAACACACAAAATACCTATAATAAAATTTATAACGTTTTCGGAAATTAATAATTTGTGAAATTATTGAACAATCATAGTCAGCGAAAAAGCTCGTTGTCTCAACATTTGGTGACCCCGACGTGATCGTCAATAACAATTTGGAAATAAACAATTATAAACAGTGAAAATTATCCGCTAAACATAACTGTTCGAACGCGAAGCGGTTAGTTCCCATTTCGTCGCGCGCTTGCTTACAAGCACTAATACAGCTACGTGCATTAGCGGCTTCGGGTTCGCTGCACTTGCGCTTGCATACCAAAAATCAAACGGTTGGTTCTTCGATTCTTCTTTGTGCTTTGCTCGCTGCTGCCTGTCGAAAATGGATGAGTCTAATGACGTGCCGGAAAACAGGGTGTCGATTTTTACAAACTAAAGGCACTCTCAATATACAACAAAGCCGTTTCACTTCGAGAGACGATATTGAATGATGAAAAACAACCCAATCAGTGAAGATGCGCTAAGTGTTCATTTTAAAATTCTTGGAAAAATGTCCGACTCATTTAATGTTACTCATTCTAATTTAGAAGAGCTTGATGTAAGCGAAATTGGCAGCGACTTAAGCAACAATTTAGGAGGATTTGGCGATGGAAATCGAAGTTCGTATTCGCTCAGCACTCCGCAGGACTACCCAGAACATGCCGCATCACTCAAAGATACGACCCGAGCTCAACGTTACTGCCTCCGGAAATGTACGGTCACGATATCATATTCCTGACATTAAACTTCCCACTTTCCGTGGAGGTTATACTGAGTGGGCAGACTTTTTACTCGATGTTTAGCACAGTAATAGATCAGGGCCCTTTCTATCAAAGATTGAGGAAGTTCCAGCACCTGCGCTCATGTTTGGATGGACCTGCCCTGGAGGCTGTTCGCTCTTTGGAAGTATCGGAGAGCAATTATGATATTGCATTGGACATTTTAAAACAATCGTTTCAATAATAAACGTTTAATCTTTCAGGCACACGTCGCTGAGATTCTGAGGCATGAGAAGGTTGAAGATGGGTCAACTACAAAGCTACGTACTTTATCGGACAAGCTTCATTCTCACATGAGAGCGCTTAGATCGATGGGTACCATGGAGGAAATAGCTGGATGCATCATCGTTCCTCCACATACAAGTATCTCGACTCTGATACCAGGACCAAATGGGAGGAGCTGTCGCCCCTAACGTCATACCAACATGGGACCTTTTTTTTCGGTTTTTGGAGAGGAGATGTCAAGCCATGGAGACCATGGATCAAGCTATGTTGATTCAAATCCATAGCAGTCAGGTTGGAAAACATAAACGAATCATCATTCAAAACACAGTCTTGTTGCTACAAATACAATCGTATTGGAATGCGTGTTCTGTGATAGCAAAAGGGCATAACATTTACAGCTGCACTCGCTTTGGAAACCTTTCGCCAAATTTTGCGTCTTAGAGAGGCAAAGGAAGCTTAGAGTTTGCTTCAACTGTTTGAAGAAGGGACATCGGAATACCTCCTGCAGTTCAGGCTCTTGTCGCACATGCGGTGAAAAGCATCATACCCTTTTACATATCAACAATCCGCTGCCTACGTCAGTTAACACGGAACCTGCAAACGCTACTACGTCTCCTATTCAGACAGACTTATGCCCAGGCCCCAATCTTTCAAGTTCTCTTGTTGCCGCTTCATCACCATGCTCGCCTCCTGCTCAGAATCTTAGCTCAGACGTAGTGCTTCTAGCCACGACAGTCATTATGATAAAGAGTCGAGTTGGTGATCTTCTTCCTTGCCGGGCTCTTCTGGATTCAGGCTCTCAGATTAATTTAATAACCTCTCGCTTTGCTCAGAATTTTTCAGCTGAAACGAGCCAAAGGGTCGGTATCAGTATCGGGTATCGGCGCTGATTCTGCATTTCACACGGAAGGTTCAGTTAATTTGGTCATTCAATCCAGGACTTCCGATTACTTCACGAGTCTCACAGCTCTCGTTGCTCCACGTATTACAGGAAACCAGCCTGCTTCTTCATTTGATGTATCCAAATGGGAAATGCCATCAATATCAGCCTTGTTGACCCACACTTTAACAAATCTCAGCGCATCGATGTACTTATTGGAGCCAGCTTATTTTACGACATTTTATGCGTTGGACAGATCAAATTGGAGAGGGGACTTCCTATAATACAAAAAACCCGTCTCGGCTGGGTTGTCACAGGTGGAGGTCAGTACTCCCGCAGCTCAGTGCTCCTAGCTGCCTCTAGTTCGACGGAATTGAGTCAAACGCCTACCGTTGGTTTGGATGAGCTAGTGCGAAGGTTCTGGGAAGTGGAAAACTGCCACGGTCCCGCTACAGAAGCAACAAAGGAGGAAATTGCTTGCGAGGAACATTTCAAAAAACATTGCGGTCGGCTTCCAAGTGGCGAATATTGCGTTCAATTGCCTTTAAAGCTGAGTGACAGTCTTCTTGGAGATTCTTATCAACAAGCCTATCGCAGATTTCTCAATCTAGAGCGCAAGTTGGTTCGCAAACCGCTTCTCAAGGCCCAATACGCCGCATTTATAAAGGAATACGTCGATTTGAATCACATGTCCCCTGTCAAAGTGACGCACTTAAACAATGCAAATTTTTCTTCCTCATCACTGCGTCTTAAGAGAAGACAAAACCACCACAAAACTCCGAGTAGTTTTCGACGGATCCGCTTGTACATCTACAGGATATTCCCTCAACGATATATTGATGTCAGGCCCAACAATTCAGCCAAAGTTAGTTACGACTCTTCTTCGATTTCGTACCTTTCGTATAGCATTGACTGGTGACATTTGTAAAATGTATAGATGCGTCCGTGTCTCGCCCCAAGATAGTTTTCTGCAGTGCATACTGTGGCGTGACTCACCCCTCGAGGAGCTAAGGACATTCAAGCTGGATACCGTGACCTATGGAACAAAACCAGCAGCATTTCTGGCCGTCCGTTCTATGCACCAACTAGCGGCAGACGAGAGTTCGTCATATCAATTGGCTCTGAAGTTGTGCTGCGGGACTTTTACGTGGATGATTTGCTAACGGGGAGATACTACAAATGAGGTGCTGGAAATAATTCGCCAGGTGTCAGGACTATTAGCCAAAGGAAATTTCAAGATCAGAAAATGGTGTTCCAACGATACATATGTACTCGATCAAACACCCCATGAAGATAGGGAAACATTTGTTAAATTTACTGATGGCAGCGATGTATCCAAGACGCTAGGTTTAGCATGGAATCCCACTTCGGATGAGCTATTATTTTCATTCTGTCCCAATCAAGTCCCTTCGAAACCAACTAAGCGAGTTGTATTGTCAACTATTGCACGATTTTATGATCCACTCGGACTTATAGGGCCAGTTATTACTAAAGCAAAAAATATTTCTACAGCAGCTGTGGAAAGAAAAAGCTTCATTGGGATGAAAGTCTGCCAGTCTCCTTACGCACAACTTGGATCAACTTTATTCAGCAGTTTGACTCTATGCAACAAATTTCTTTCCCGCGCCTATCTTTCCTTCGAAGCAGCAACCTTGAAATGCATGGATTTTGTGATGCCAGCATGAGTGCTTATGGAGCTTGCATCTACGCTGTTTCGCAAGGCGACAATGGAGTCAAGGCAAATCTTCTATCTTCCAGATCTCGTGTAGCGCCACTGAAGACTATCACAATACCCAAGTTGGAATTATGTGGTGCAGCGCTACTCGCTCAGCTTATGCATGAAGTGTCTTTGATGAACTTCAAGTGCTCTTATTATTGCTGGTGTGACTCCACAGTCGTTTTGGCTTGGATCAAGAATCAACCATCCAACTTCAATGTATTTGTCGCTAATAGACTTTCTGTTATTCAGAAACTCACATCTGGAATGTCTTGGCTGCACGTGCCAACTGATCTAAACCCTGCCGATATGCTTTCTCGAGGATCATTACCAGCTGAGCTCATCAATTCTCATCTTTGGAAGTATGGACCTACATACTTGACAGCCAGTAAGGATCAATGGCCAAGTACACCTGCTCTTCCAGAGCCGGTTTTGGAGGCACGAAAACCATACTAATTACAAACTGCGCGTCAAGATATTTGGTGGAAGAATCAAAGTTTGTAAATTCCTTCCCCAAAATGCAACGAATTTTTGCGTATGTATGCAAATTCATTCATCGACGAAAGTCTGGAATAACTGTGGAGGACTTGCGTTTGGGAACCGAACTGCTTATTCGTCTTACTCAACAATCTCGTCTATCCACTGAAATAAGAGCCCTGGAAACGCGAAAGGACATCAAGGCTTCAAGCTCGATCGCCTCTCTTTCGCCATTTTTAGATGATTGCGGTTTGCTTCGAGTTGGAGGGCGTCTTAAAAACTCTACCTTGGACTTTGAAGCACGGCATCCCATAATATTGCCCAAGAATCATTCCATCACTTCTGCTCTGATACGGCACTTACACGAAAAGCACCTTCACGCTGGACCCCAGTCGCTATTAGCCATCATTCGTCAAACGTACTGGCCAATCGGTGGCCGAAAGACCGTAGCACACGTAATCCAAAAGTGTGTCAGATGCTTTAGAGTGAAGCCTCGAACTCTCGAGCAAATAATGGCAGATCTTCCGGTGGACAGAGTCAGCGAATCTCGTACATTTTAGTTACCGGCGTGGACTATTGCGGTCCGTTCCTGTATAAATCAGAAGTTCGAAACCGGCCCCCACTAAAGTGCTACATGAGCATTTTTATATGCTTCTCCACCAAGGCGGTTCACATCGAGCTTGTGAAGGATCTTACAACATCTGCGTTCCTCTCTGCTCTTCGCCGTTTCATTTGCACCCGTGGAAGACCGATTCGTATTTGGTCAGATAATGCCACAAATTTTGTTGGAGCGCGGAACGAACTGGCGGAACTTAAGTCGCTATTCTAAGCGACAGTCATCAAGAAGCCGTGCATCAAGCTTTTCTCAACGATTGCATCGATTGGCGTTTCATTCCTCCTAGATCGCCACATTTTGGAGGATTGTGGGAGGCGTCAGTCAAGCTTGCTAAGCATCATCTTCGACGTGCCCTCGGATCCTCGCTTCTTGGATTTGATGAGCTGCGCACTCTCGCGTGCAATATCTGTGCAATCATTAATTCAAGGCCATTGTTTCCTCTTTCAGAGAACCCTGCAGATCTCGATGTACTCACGCCCAGCCATTTTCTAGTTGGCGCCCCTATCACAACCTTCTTGGAGCCTGACTTGGTTCATTTAAACGTCGATCGCTTGGACCGTTGGCAGAAGGTCACACAGCTTCAGCAAATCTTTTGGTCTCGCTGGCGCCAATCGTATTTAACCAGTCTTCAAGAAAGAACGAAGTGGCGCACCCGGAATCCTGAGCTTCACGTCAATGATGTCGTTCTTGTTAAGGACGAGAACTTCCCTCCTCTGAAGTGGCCTCTAGCGAGAATCCTCGAGCTCATCCCAGGAGCTGATGGCGTATCTCGAGTCGCCTTGATCAGGATGGCTACAGGTGTTAGCCGAAGAGCACTTGCAAAACTATGTCTATTGCCTCTACGAGATGAGGTGAAAGGCATGGATCCTTCCACGGGGAGTATGTTCGGGCGAAGCCCGAGTGTAAATTTTATACCATTGTTTTATTGCCTATCAATTCACTTTCTTTTCTATTTTGGTCATTATACTAAACTAACGTAACGTAAGCGTAGCTTTATCTATGCTCGCTCAGCAACATGCTCTCATTTAATCATCTATTCTTATCTATGCTCGCTCTTGTTATCTTTTCTTTCCTATGCCGTCGCTAAGCCGTCAGCAGCTGCGCCTGCTCTAGCAGTTACCGCTTGATATAGTTGGAGAACAGACCCTTTTTGTCCCCAATCTATTACTTTGGCTCGAGATCGGCTCGCTTGCCTCATCAAGTGTGTCACTCTAATACTATTGTAAAAGGCTCTGGCATCTTCGGCCACCCTCAACACACAAAATACCTATAATAAAATTTATAACGTTTTCGGAAATTAATAATTTGTGAAATTATTGAACAATCATAGTCAGCGAAAAAGCTCGTTGTCTCAACAGTCACATTAGTTTGAGCAGTCGAAAAAAGAGCGGGGAGAAAAGACGAAGCGTGCGTAGATATTACCTACATATAAGAATAAAATGTATTAACCTCCTTTTGCAAATAGGAAATAAAACGCAACCAACGCCTAAGTACCTATGAAGATAAGCGATTGTGTTTTATCCGCAATTCTCACGTTCCTGGACTCAACATCTTTTATTTCGCTTCATGGAAGCCAATGACGCTAGAGTTCTTGGAGTTTGTATGAAGACGGGCAGAGACTCGTGGTGCAAGCTCTGAAGTATACTGGACATTGGAGAAGCGACGGAACCCACAAGGAGACGGTCATCTAGCTCGCAAAAGCGCACATTTATATGTATGTATGCGAGATCGTGCACATACTGCCATCTCGCTCTTACCAACGAAGTTCTTGCGGGCCAGCAACTAGAGGCTTGAGTGCGCAGTTGGCTGATGAAATCGAGTGAAAATTTCTAGATTGTGGTTTGTTCGGTAAGTGCCAATTTGATTGTTGATTTGGGGAAAGGTTAGTCTGCGGGTGATTACCAGAGCAATGAGCAAATTAAGGGCAACGGATGAAATGGACGAGGACAACGTTGAGATGGGAAAAGTGGAAAGAGAATCCGCGCAAGGTGAAGCCTCAAATATGGAGGGGCCGGGGCCGGCACATCAAAAGAAGCCCAATCACATGGCGTTGTTAACGTTATGATGGAGATGTGGCGCCAAATGCAAGAAGGTCAGCGGGCCAATGCAATGCAAATGCAGCAGTTCAAATGGAAGTTCTGCGGATGAATCAAATTCAAATGGAAAAAACTAACATACTTCTGCGATCCCTTGGTATTAGTGGAAGGACAACTGGCGAGCCAGGACCACAATCATCTACGGCTGAACCCTCAGTGACATCGGACGCAGTCTCATCACCAAAGGCAACCAGTTCCTTCTCAGGAAACGCAAAGAAAAATGTACGATCTACCGGAGTTTAATGGTGCTCCCCGAAGAGTGGCCAATGTTCAACGAAGCTTTCACTATGACCACTGCAGAGTACGGATACAGTGACAGGCAAAATTTGTTACGCCTCCAAAAGGCAATAAAGGGCAAGGCTAGGGAGACCGTTGAATGTTTGCTTATTCACAGTTCTAACGTTTCAAATATTTTAGAGACCCTTAAACAAAATTTTGGTAGACCGGAGAAACTCGTAAAAAGCCAGATTAGTCGCGTTAGAGAATTTCCGAGCATTCGCGAAGGGAGATTGGAACAATTAGTAGAGTTCAAAATGAAGGTACAAATTTTGGCTTCATTCTTAGAAGCAGCAAACGCACATCAGCAGTTAAAAAACCCAACATTAATGGAGGAGTTAATCTTAAAGTTGCCAGTGCAACAGAGACTGGAGTGGGTACGCCATTCCAAGCAACTAGGAGATGAAAAATCGATCCTTCATCTAAGTCTATGGCTTCAGGGATTGGCCGAAGAAGTGCAAGACGCAGGATTGGTTGACGATCAGGCGACGTTCAAGCCAAAGAAGGAAAAGAGACTATTCCATGCAAACGACTTGTAACCATGAAGGCGTGCTCCGCCTGCAATGGGAAACACGACTTGGAAAACTGTAACTCATTTGCCCAGTTAGAACTTGAGAAAAATGGCAGCATGTAAAGGGAAAGAAAATTATGCTTCAATTGCCTAAAGTACGGCCATCGTAGTCAAAAATGTAGACGATATCACCAATGTGGACTTGATGGATGTGCCAAACGCATTCACCGTTTGCTCCATGCAGAATCAGTTAATCAACCAGGCGAGGAAGTAAAGTTCACAGGAACAGCAACGCATGAGGCTAGCTCAATGATTTTGTTTAAGATATTGCCTGTTAATCTTCATGCTAAAAATAAAATAGTGAGGTGCCACGCCTTTTTGGATGAAGGCTCTGCAGTAACCCTTATAAATGAAAGCCTGGCAGACGAGTTAGGATTACATGGACCCAAAGAAAGTCTGACATTGCAATGGTTTGGAGAAAAGACATCAACGGAATTGGTCAGCCGATTTAATATTGGAATATCTGATGAACGTGGAGGCAAGGTCTATGCACTAAACGGAGTAAGGACTATTAAGGATTTACGGCTGCCGAAGCAATCCGTAAACATGTCTGAGCTAAGTTCGCAATACCCACACATAAAGAGTATTCCTGTGAAAGGCTATAGAAATGCTAGACCTGAAATACTAATCGGACTAGATAACCTACATTTGATAGCTCCAAAGCAAATGAGATCTATGGGATACTTTGGGCCAGCCATTGCATTAACCAATCTGGGATGGGTTGCGTATGGAAAATGTCGCGGAGAAACAGGGCCCATGAGTAATGTAATGGCCGTACATCTGGTTAAACACAATGACGAGCACATTGAATAGTTGGTGCGAGACTACATCACGAATTTGGAAATGGATGTGCGGATTGTGAAGAACCACGTAGAAGGTCGAGAAACAGAGAGATCGAACCGATTGCTATCAACCACGACAAAACGTATTGGTGACCGTTTTGAAACGGGATTACTATGGAAAGCGGATGACGTCGTCTTGCCTGACAGCAAGAAAATGGTAATAAAGAGACAATTGTCTTTGGAAAGAAAATTTATACATGATCCAGAGTACTACAAAAAATACTGCGACCTGATGGAAGCATACGAAGAAAAGTCATACATTCGGCATCTCACAAGCAATGAACTGGAAGTGGACAAGAAAAAAGAATGGTTCCTGCCTCATTTTGGGGTCTTAAATCCTAACAAGCCCGGCAAGTTGAGAATTGTTTTCGACGCGGCTGCAGAAGTCTATGGAGTGTCGTTAAACTCCATGCTCATGACTGGCCCCGACGGGTATCAATCCTTAACGGACATTCTTATGAGGTTCAGACAGAAACCGATTGGAGTCTGTGCTGACATAGCAGAAATGTTCCACCAAGTCATAATACGAAAGGAGGATCGATGTGCCCAACGCATACTATGGAGGAAGAATCCAGGCGACGAGATGAAGGAGTATGAAATGCAGGTCATGACCTTTGGAGCCAAATGTTCATCGGCCTCTGCTCAATACGTGAAAAATAGAAACGCACTTGAATTTAAGGAATCGTATCCAGATGCGGTGAATGCCATTATTAAAAACCATTATGTGGACGATTTGGTGCATTGTTTTTCATCCGAAGAATCGGCTGTGAGAGTCGTGAAGGAGATAGTTGACATTCACAAAAAGGGAGGACTCGAACTGAGAAAGTTTGTGTCCAATTCGAAATTCTTCAACAAGGTTTTTGGTAACGAACAAGTAGCTGAACCCATAACTCTTGATAGGGATGAATCTTCGCATTATCAAAAGGTCCTGGGAATGTACTGGTGTACACGCAGCGACGAATTTGGGTTCTCACTTTCGTTTAACAAAATTGACGCATCAATCTTTTCAGAATCAAGAATACCGTCTAAGCGAGAAGTATTGCGATGGAATTTTGGAATATTTGGAATATTTGGAATTCTAGCCGAATATTCCCTGATCGCTAAACTGCTTCTGCAGTCAATATGGCAAAAGCGAACAGAGTGGGACCAGCCAATTGAGGGCGACGATATAAAGCAATGGAATTGTTTGTTGCGCAGCCTAAGCCAAGCATGCAAAATAAGGATACCCCGATGTTACGCTGAAGAGTTCTTTGGGGAACCAATTGAACTACACATATTTTGCGATGCGAGTGAGTCAGCTTATGCAGCAGTTGGATACTGGCGCATACGTACGAAATCTGGATGGAAGTCCGCATTTATAATGGGAAAGACCAAGTGTGCCCCAATGAAACTATCGACCATACCCAGACTCGAGCTACAGGCAGCAGTGCTAGGAACTCGTCTCAGGAAATGTATTCTTGAGGGTCACGACGTCAACCCCAAATGTGTCCACATGTGGTCCGACTCCAAGACTGTCTTAGCATGGATTAAATCAGATCACAGAAAATATAAGCCATATGTAGGACACAGAATTGACGAGATACTTGAAGTCACAAGGTTGGAAGATTGGCATTGGGTGCCTACTAAGGATAACCCGGCAGACCTTGGCACCAAACTCAGATCTGGAACTCGAGAAACCTCCTGGTTGAGAGGCCCTCAATTCCTTCAAGAGGACGCAAGTCAATGGAATCTAGGAACTTCAGACGTTGGTGACACGGAACTGGAACTAAGAAGCAAGTTTACGTTATCAATCAATGAGATGTCTTCAGATGGATCTGTCAATATCGTATTCAGGGAGTTGCTGGAAAGGTTCTCTTCATTTACAAGGCTGATGCGAGTTGTCGCTTGGGTCTACAGGATGTGTGATCGTAAGACCGAACGAAAAGTCTACCTTGATGTAGCTGAAATTGAAGAAGCTGTACTCATAGTGATCCGCAATGTACAGGATGTTGCATTTCATGATGAGCGGGTGGCGCTATTGACTGGACAGTCCATCGAAAAGAACAGCAAGCTGTGAAAGTTGTCTCCGATCATAGACGGAAGAGGAGTGATTAATAACGCACGTGCGGTTGGAGAAGAAACCAGGCGTCCAATATTAATGCCCCAAGGGCATCACGTTACAAAATTGATCGCGCGACATTATCACGAGCTATGGAAACACCAGAATGAAAACACAATTATAGCAGAAATACGCAGGAAGTACTACATACCACACTGCCGACAGGAGGTTCGCCGTGCAGCTTGAAATTGTATGACTTGTAAAATCCAGAGAGCTTCACCAAAAACGCCATTAATGGGACAACTTCCTAAGGACAGACTCTCTCCGTACGTACGCCCATTCTCATATGTTGGAATCGACTATATGGGACCGTTTCTGGTTGTAAGAGGAAGGAGAACCGAGAAACGCTGGATATGCATATTTACATGCCTTACAATAAGAGCAATTCATTTGGAAATTGCCAGGGACCTGACAACAGACACGTGTCTTCGAGTATTGCATAACTTCATGGCGCGGCGCGGAAGACCAGTAAGAATCCGATCTGACAATGGTACCAATTTGGTGGGAGCTGAGCGTGAATTGAAAAGAGAATTACAGGACCTCGATCACATTAGAATAGCGAACGAGTTGTCAACCAAGCAGATCGAATGGCTGTTTAATTGCCCGCTAAACCCCCATGCAGGTGGGTGCTGGGAAAGATTGGTACGAAGTGTGAAGAGGGCCATAGGACACGCACTGCATGACAAAAACCTGAAAGAAGACATACTGTATAGCCTAATGTGTAACGCTGAAAACATAGTAAATTCCAGACCGCTTACACACATTGCTCTGGATAACCCCACAGACGATCCGATAACCCCTAATCACTTTCTTTTAGGTTCTCCCCATTCTAGCCAGACACCACATCCACAAGAGGAGAAGTACCAGCCAACTCGAAAGGAATGGCGCATCGCTCAGCAGATCTCACACTCATTTTGGAACAAGTGGCTCAATGAGTACCTACCAGACCTATGAAGACGGACAAAGTGGCATCACCCAGTGCCACCACTCGCTGAAATGGACATTGTTCTTATCTGTGATAAGAATCTTCATCGATCTCAATGGAAAAAGCGAGTTATTCTAGCAGTCACGCCTGGACGCGACGGACAGGTTCGCTCAGCCACTGTAAAAACGACGGCTGGAGTTCTACACCGCCCAACCTGTATGCTGGCAAAGCTAGACATATTGTGAATCACGAGCGTGCTTGATTCACGGTGGTGGGGATGTTGTTGAGAACAACAAGAAGACAAGAAGAAAAATGGTCACAATATGAAAAGACAAGAAGGTCACTGTTCGGGCCAGCCGCCGAAGAATAATCGTAATATTAAGCATTATTATTGTATGAGCAGAGAGAGCCGCCTATGTTGTAAAACGTTGACTTTCTGCAGAGCTGCTGCGCTCTCCCGCTAAAGGGGCTCTCTGCCGCCGCCACTTCGGCAATTACTTTGATCTGCTGCAGCCACTTCGGCAATCACTTTGATCTAACGCCGTCGTCTATTTTTAGTTCTATGCTAACCCCTCTGCGCATTGGTTGCATATCGATCTTGCATAAATTTTATCTGGCCATAGCAAGCAATCGGCTTCCGCTAAGCCACCAAGATTAAAAACGAATTATAAAGTTTAACCCAAACTCTCTTTTCATTTGAAACAAATAGGTGCCAAAAAAGCTTGGCATCTCAAACATTGGTGACCCCCCGACGTGATATAAAACCATTGTTTAATCGCGTTCCGTTAAAAGCACTTATTAATTATACAATATTTTGTTGTTGGGTAGTTTAACTACCAACAAATACATTTGGGTGCACGTTGAAAAGCAGTTTAAAGTGCAAATTCAGTGAGAGTGCGGCTGGAATATTTATATACAAATTCCGGTACTTTAAGCGTCGAATCTCTCATTCTCTGCGCAGCTGCAGCCGCGGTTCTTGACTTTTCGTGTCTTGCACTCTCGCTCTCGCGTCTATACATCGTCGCTGAAGCGGTATTTCATTTTCCGTTGTTGTGTCGAATTGCACAACGGTTAACATGGACAACGATCCGAATACAGGCGCGGGCGGAAATATTGTGGTGGCTGATTCCAGACTGAGTCTGTATAAGCGTAAAAGTCAGTCATTATATGATCGATTGCACAGGCTTGGCGAATCCTTCGCGGGGAAAAAAATCGATAAGCTGACCGCCGCGGAAGTCGAGGTGCGCCTTGATATGTTGGCAGAAATTCGAGAGGAATTCAATAAGGCCCATAATGAATTGGAGGCTCTCGATCAAAACGAGATTGGAAGTGAGCTGCGCGAAAACTTCGATACTCTTTTCATATCATTGAAAGCTGAGTTGCTGGCTGCTGTTGAAGTAAGCCAGTCACACGCCGCTGCCCATTCTACGACTCTGCCAAACCATTCCGGACATAGGACCATCATCATGGCTCACAAGCAGCGACTTCCTGGGCTAAAGATGCCTAAGTTTTCTCGTGGATACGTCGAGTTTTCGGATTTTATGGCAATGTTTAGATCGGTGATTCAAGCGGATGCGGATCTCAGTGACATCGAGAAATTCCAGCACCTTCGCTCTTGCCTCGCTGATGCTGCTTTGGATTCGGTTCGATCTTTGGAGCTCTCCAGTGCCAATTATCGTGCGGCTCTGGATATACTTAATAAACGTTTTAATAACAAAAGACTTGTTTTCCAGGCACACATCAGGAAGATTCTTGGGCTAAAGAGGGTAGACTCGCCTTCTGCTAAAAGGCTTCGGGAGTTTTCGGATGCAGTCAATTTACACATGCGAGCGTTGCAGACATTAGAAACTGCTGAGGAGATTTCAGGATTCATGGTCATCAACATGCTGCTGCAGAAGTTAGATTCGAAGACGCAAACTAAATGGGAGGAGCACACATCGTCGGATGCTATACCTACCGAGGAGGAATTCTTCGAATTCTTGCAGCAACGCTGCCAGAAAATGGAGCGATTGGAATATGCTACAGCGACACACGCTAGTGGCGATCAGGTGGGAAAAACCATTCCTATACGCATGTTAAGAAAACGTTTGTAGCTTCCAACTCTTCCGCCGACCCGTCTGTATGCGTCTTTTGCCACTCAGCGGGCCATGGAATATACTCGTGCAAGATATTCGGAAATCTCTCACCGTCGCTGCGCCACAAAGAAGTGAAGAAGCTTTCCCCTATGCTTCAATTGCCTAAAACCGGGGCACCGGACCCGCGCATGCAATAGTGGAAAATGTCGAGTATGCGGCGGTAGGCATCATAGTTTGTTGCACTTCGATAGTATACAGCCCACAACACAAAGCTGCCCAGGTATTACACCTCCCGATCTGGCCGTTCAACCGGACACTCTTTCCGTTGCTCAAAATTCTGCTAGCAGCTCGCCTCTACCTTCGTCTACCTCTCTTGCTGCCCAAGGTCTTCACTCTGATGTCGTGCTTCTGGCTACAGCCGTGGTTCTCGTGAAGAATCGGTCTGGCGTTTTAGTTCCTTGTCGTGCCATCTTAGATTCAGGATCGCAGCTGCATCTCGTCACATCCAGGTTCGCCCAGCAGCTACAGCTTAGGAGAACTCAATCGTCTGCACTTGTGTCTGGGCTGGGCGATACCAGCGTTTCTACTGAGGGATCCACCATAAGCATTTGTATGCATTCTCGCACCTCTGCTTACACAACTACGCTTACTGCTCTCATCGCCCCCACGATTACCGATTCTCAACCAAGTATGACAGTAAATGTATCCGATTGGAGTATTCCATCTAACATTCAGCTCGCTGATCCTGCATTTTTCAATCCTCAACGGGTTGATCTCCTCATTGGTGCGAGCGTTTTTTATGATCTCCTCTGCGTAGGGCAAATCAAACTCGCCGATGGCCTGCCTCTTCTGCAGAAGACCCGGCTTGGGTGGATCGTATCTGGCGGTGGACAGAAGGTATCAAGCTCGGCGCTTTTGGCCACGCACAATTGTCCAGATTCGAAAGCTGAGATGGAAGCAAGGTTGGATAAAACTCTTCGTATGTTTTGGGAAGTCGAGAATTGTGTGGAGGCTGGGTTGAATACCAAAGAAGAAGACGATTGTGAAGCACATTTCGTAAGCCACCTTTCACGGTTGCCATCCGGGGAGTATGCAGTTCGTCTGCCACTAAATAACAATACTGATCGTTTAGGAGAATCTTATGCTCAGGCTTATCGACGGTTCATCAGTCTGGAGCGAAAACTGGAGCGTAATCCTACACTCAAGGAGCGGTATTCCGCCTTTATGAGGGGAGTACATTGATTTGCATCATATGCACCAAGTCAACCCTGATTCCCGTAGCCTCTGCAAATATTTCTTGCCTCATCACTGTGTCCTAAAGGAGGACAGTACGACGACAAAACTCCGTGTCGTTTTCGATGGATCCGCAGCTACATCAACTGGATATTCTCTAAATGATGTGATGATGACAGGCCCTGTTATTCAGCCTGCATTGTTTAACATATTGATTCGCTTTCGAACATATCCAGTCGCTCTCACGGGGACATTTGTAAAATGTACCGCTGCGTACGAGTGTCTCCACCCGACAATTTGTATCAGTGCATCCTATGGCGAGATTCCATCGAGTCCGAGGTTCAAGTGTACACATTAGGCACCGTCACATACGGGACGAGGGCTGCATCATTTTAGCGGTCCGCGCAATGCACCAGCTGGCCATCGACGAGGGTGAGTCCTACCCTCTTGGCTCAGCTGTTCTGCGGCAGGAGTTTTACGTGGATGACCTTATTTCGGGCGGTAATTCGGTCGCACAGGCCATGGACAAGATGCACCAAACATCAGCTTTACTGTCCCGTGGTAATTTTAGACTTAGGAAATGGTGCTCCAGTCACCAGGAAGTACTTGAGGGAACCCCTGAAGATGACATAGAGAAGTTCCTAAAGTTTAATGATGGAAGCGACATAGCCAAAACTCTCGGCTTAGCGTGGGACCCTGCTTCGGATCAGCTGCTTTTTGCCTTGTCCGCACTGGACACAAACTCAAAGCCATCAAAGCGGTCGGTTTTATCTACGATTGCGCGGTTCTACGACCCTCTTGGATTGATAAATCCAGTCATTGTCAGGTGCAAAATCTTCCTTCAGCAGCTTTGGAGAAAATTTGGATTGGGATGAAAGCCTACCCTCAGCGTTGCATTCAACTTGGATGGACTTGAGAAATAGTTTGGCAAGCATTTCTCGGATCTCATTTCCTCGCTTGGTTCTTCGTTCTAGTGTGGCTACAGAAGTTCACGGATTCTGTGATGCCAGCTTAGAAGCATATGGCGCTTGCGTGTATGTCGTGTCCAGGGAAGCCCAGTCTTCGAGCCACGTTTTGTGCTCAAAGTCGCGAGTGGCGCCGCTAAAGACTATATCGATTCCTAAGCTGGAATTAAGTGGAGCCCATTTGCTTGCGAAAATCATGCAGAATGTAAAGGACATGGGAATCTTTACAGGTCGGTTCTATTGCTGGTCGGATTCGTCAACAGCATTATCTTGGATTAGGGACGAGCCAGCCAAATTTCAAGTTTTCGTGGCAAATCGAGTGGCATCAATTCAGGAGTTGACGGCAGCCATGGAATGGCGCTATGTTCCCCACATCTTTAAATCCTGCTGATATTCTCTCGAGAGGCTCGCTTCCCAGCCATCTTATCCAGTCAGAGCTATGGTTTCACGGCCCATCCTTTTGCTAGGCTCCAAGGATAAGTGGCCTGTATCTCCTGCTAACAACATAGCAACTTTGGAGCTTCGCAAAGAGAGTATTGCTAATCACGTCTCCACATGCCGATCTCACGTCCGGATGCAAATTTGCGAATTCATTCTTTCGCATGCAGCGCACATTCGCCTACATGCATAAATTTATACATCGTCTTAGGCATCCAGGACTCACCGTTTCTGATATTCGGCAAGGAACGCATCTTCTAATTCGACACATTCAGCTGGCAAATTTGTGGATGGACATAAAGGAGATACGGCGCAATGCTCAAGTCATGAAATCCAGTTCTATTAGTTCGCTCACCCCGTTCATCGATCATTCTGGACTACTTAGAGTGGGAGGTCGTCTTGGCAACTCATCGCTAGGATTTGACGCTCAGCACCCGCTCATTCTGCCAAAGGGACATTCCATTACCTTTGCGCTGATAAGATATTATCACGAAAGAAACCTACATGCCGGACCTCGCGCTTTGCTATCAAAATTCGGCTGGAATATTGGCCCATTGGAGGTATTAAAGCAGTGTCAAGGGTCGTCAGCAAGTGTGTGAGATGCTTCAGGACTAGGCCGCGCATGGTTGAACACATCATGGGAGACCTACCTAAGGAACGTTTGGAAGGATCTCGAGCTTTTGAAGTCACTGGAGTAGATTACTGTGGACCTTTTTTCTACCGATCAGAAATCCGCACGAGGCCTCCGATCAAGTGCTACATTAGCGTATTCATCTGCTTCACTTCTAAGGCTATACACATGGAGCTCGTAAAGGATTTGACCACCGCATCGTTTCTAGGCGCACTAAAGCGTTTTACTTCCACTCGAGGAAGGCCAAGTCAAATTTGGTCGGACAATGCGACAAACTTCGTTGGGGCCAAGAACGAGCTTCTGGAGCTAAAGAAGCTTTGTCTGAGCGAACCGCATATGAAGGAGGTCCATGAATCCTGCTTGGCTGACTCGATCGACTGGCGTTTCATCCCACCACGCTCTCCGCATTTTGGCGGGTTGTGGGGAAGCGGCCGTGAAGACCGCAAAATATCACCTGTACCGCTCAGTTGGACCATCTGTGCTTAGCTTCGACGAGCTGCGCACTCTGATCTGTCAGATCACTGCACTTGTTAACTCTCGCCCTTTGCTCTCGCTTTCAGAAAATCCTGATGATTTAGACGTTTTGACTCCTGCTCATCTGCTTCTAGGCGGCCCCATGACCAAATCCTCGAGCCTGACCTAACGAAGCTGAACTACAATCGTCTGGATGGCTGGCAGCGGGTCACCCAACTACAACAAATATTTTGGAGCCGTTGGCGCGAAGAGTATCTCACTCTTTTGCAAGAGCGCGCGAAGTGGCGTACCTCCGCGCAAAACATCTGCAAGAACGATCTCGTTCTGGTGAAGGACGAAAATCTTCCTCCAATGCGTTGGCCACTGGCTAGAGTGGTCGATGTCGTTATGGGCAAGGACGGAGTGTGTCGCGTCGCTGACCTGAAGACATCCTCAGGAAACATCAGGAGGGCCGTCACTCGGCTATGTTTGCTGCCCCTTAAGGAATCTGTTGAGAGGCTAGCTCCCAACGGGGGTATGTTCGGGCCAGCCGCCGAAGAATAATCGTAATATTAAGCATTATTATTGTATGAGCAGAGAGAGCCGCCTATGTTGTAAAACGTTGACTTTCTGCAGAGCTGCTGCGCTCTCCCGCTAAAGGGGCTCTCTGCCGCCGCCACTTCGGCAATTACTTTGATCTGCTGCAGCCACTTCGGCAATCACTTTGATCTAACGCCGTCGTCTATTTTTAGTTCTATGCTAACCCCTCTGCGCATTGGTTGCATATCGATCTCGCATAAATTTTATCTGGCCATAGCAAGCAATCGGCTTCCGCTAAGCCACCAAGATTAAAAACGAATTATAAAGTTTAACCCAAACTCTCTTTTCATTTGAAACAAATAGGTGCCAAAAAAGCTTGGCATCTCAAACAGTCACATTAGTTTGAGCAGTCGAAATAAGAGTGGGGAGAAAAGACGAAGCGTGCGTAGATATTACCTACATATAAGAATAAAATGTATTAACCTCCTCTTGCAAATAGGAAATAAAACGCAACCAACGCCTAAGTACCTATGAAGATAAGCGATTGTGTTTTATCCGCAATTCTCACGTTCCTGGACTCAACACTCGGATTATAATTCCCTCTACCATATTATATCCCCCACTAATTCTCTTTTTCTTATTAAATTACTAGTCCTCACACACCTTTCTAGTAATAAGTAATTGTAGAGGTATTTGAGTTTGTATTTTGAATGCAAATTAAATAACTACTGTAGCGGATTGCGTTTTTAAAAAGTTTTTATTTAACTTCTAAGTTTGACAGATAAAGACTTAAGTTGAGGGTTACAAAGGATGCCGGACAAGGGTTTGCGCGATCTTAGTTTTTAGCTCGACTTTTCTGTTTCGCTGGCTGGCAAAAACCCTCTAGCTGAACCCTCCACGAGGATGCCGGCTGGGCAATGGACACTGCATTATCCCGGGCGAGGATAATGCACTGTCGCTTGCCCTGCCCGGGGTAATGCAGTGTCTAGCTAAGGCTATGGTCCATCGTCTTCCCGATCTAAAGTCGGGGGAACTGAACCAAGGCCATGGCTAGAGGTGCCTGGCGGTCAGGCATAAAACGCTAGGGGGTGGTCCCCCCGAAAAACATTAACCGGTATGGACCTTCGGGCCAAATATGGAGGCTGATAAGGATCAAGCACGGGTTGGGATGTCAACCCAAACGTCGGTTGAGAGCGTGACTGCTACCACCGGCGGGCACGGGGAGGAGCAATCCTCTCTGCGTGTCGCCAGCGGTCACACTTCGGGCATGGCGGGAGCAGGCCATGTCAGTTGTAATACTACTGCCACAAAAACGACGCGTTGCAGGGTGAGCCGCGCGGGTGCCGTTGTCGACGCAGACTCGGACCCGGAGAGCGTGCTACCCATTAGCAAGACCGAAGAGGAAAGCCTTCTCCGCTCGCCGGAACCAGGTACCAGCTCCCTGCGTAGGGAAGGGCCGAAGCGTTCCTGGGAGGGGATGAAGGCAAAAGCTCAGTATAAGGCGGCCCTTAAGTTACTGAGCCGGCTCCAGGGCAAGGCGGATATCTCCCAAGAGGAGAAGTCCAAGCTAGCCTGGGCTGAGGAACGGGTACAGGAGGGCCGCGAACACTACGCGCAGTTGCCCCAGATGAAGGCAACAAACGGTGGATTCGCCAACAAGGTGGAGGAGATGTTGGCCACCAAGAGGCAACGCTCGATCGAGAGTGCTGCCAAAGACACTCCGGCGAGCAAGCGGCAACGCTGGCCCAAGGTGGCAACCCCCCAGCCGAAGACGAGGAAGCCGAGACAGAAGGCCATGAGCGAAGTGTCCAAGAGACATCTCATTGTGGCCTTGATCGACCGAAGCGACGAGAAGGGAAGATGACGGCGGCGCATTGGAAGTTAGTCCACGCGCAGCTCGTCGAGGCACTGTTCTCGCGAATGGAGGAGGACCCCAGCGCTCCCATGCCCACGTTCGATGGACCGGAATGGCTGAACGGGGTCAAAATCCTCAAATGTAATGACGACCCAACGCGGCAGTGGCTGGTGCAGAAGGTGCCCCTTCTGGAAGCTCTGTGGGAGGGGGCCAAGCTGGAGGTGGTAGACAGGGAGCTGATCCCGTCCATACCAAAGGCGAAGGTGCTCTTCCCCATTGCTGTCCAGGGGGAGCGAGCACTGAAGCTGCTGCAGAGGCAAAATCCGGACGTGCCAACGGCTGACTGGAAGGTTCTGCACGCCGGTAGCCCATTACCCAACGAGGGGGTCCAGCATGTGATCCTTCAAATCAGCAAGGAGGCAGAGGATATTTTGTATCCCAAGTTCGGGAAGATGGCGTGGGGCGTAGGTAGCGTATACCTACGGTTGAAAAAGCGCCACCACGAGGATAAAGATGCGCACACCCTCCAGTCAGGCGAGGTCGAGAAAGACCTAGGTCTGGAGACCATAGTGGAGGCCGCCCAGGGTCTTGCGCTGGACGACTCGGAGGAGGAGGAGGACGGTGACCTGACAATTATAGTCAACCCGTCGTGCGAGGTTGAGTTAGCCACCCATGACACTAAGGGTGCTGCAACTCAATCTTCATAAAAGCAAGGTAGCGTCGGCGGAGCTCCTCATTGCCATGGAGCAAGGGCCCGCCGACATAGCTTTAGTCCAGGAGCCGTGGATTGCGTCAGGCAACTCTGTGGCCGGACTAAAGTCCTCAAATTACAACCTTCTCTACTCAACATCGGTAAGCAGGAACAGAACCGCCGTACTAGTACGGAAGGGAATCCATGCTCATCTTATGTCTCATTACAGCACGGATGACCTGACGGTGGTGATGCTGGAGAGCGAGGAAAAGCGCCTTATGGCAGCTTCCTGCTACATGGCACACGACAGGCCCGCCCCACCGGAAGAACTTAGGAGTCTGGTGACAGAAGCCGGCTCCAAAAATCTCCAACTCCTCATTGGCGCAGACGCCAACGCCCATCACAATGTGTGGGGAAGCCCCGACATCAACGATAGAGGTGAGTCACTCTTAGACTTTATCTTATCCACTAACTTAGACGTAGCAAACGTGGGGGAGGAACACACCTTCGTGGGTCCCACCTCGTCAAACGTGCTAGACCTAACTCTTGTCACGGGAAAGAGTACTTTGGTATCTGACTGGAGAGTCCTCGAAAGACCATCCTTCTCAGACCATAAGTACATTCAGTTCAAGTGCGAATTCAAACACTCTTCGAAGATAACAGTCTATAGAAACCCCCGGAACACAAACTGGGCAAAGTTTAAAAAGACAGTTACTTCGAAGCTCGCGAATCCGGGCTCAGTGAAATCCGCGGAGGATATAGAGAAGTCCCTAAAGACCCTATCCAACGAGTTACTGAACGCCTACCATGCATCGTGCAAACCCTCGAGAACGAAGAGGAGGTCCAAGCCACTCTGGTGGAACCGAGATCTCTCTCTCCAAAGGAACAACCGCAAGGAATTCTTTAAGATCGCTAAACAAGCGAACGAAGAGATGGTCAATGAGGAATATAAAATCCTACTTAGGAGCTACGAAATTTTGAAATACACTTGTAACAGTGAGATCTAAAAGGAGTATGGCAAAATTTTGTTGCTCTAGCTCTATAGTCTTTGCGATGTGTGGATGCCACAGATTTTCGTCGGGTTTTCGGATTTTTGGGTGGAGCGAGATTTTGAAATACACTTGGGCAGGTTCGATATCACAGGAGTGTGGACACCAAATCTAGTTGCTCTAGCTCTTATAGTCTCTGAGATCTAGGCGCTCACTTTTTGCGATAGGCAAAGCCGACCATGAAACTTGTGTGCTAGAGAGAGACAGAGCGAGAGAGAATGAAATTGTTTTCATCATTCTGGTTATAATAATGATACGATCTGGTTCAGATTCTGCAGTCTAGAAGATATAGTCATTCTCTACGATTCTGCGTTTTTGGTTTTCTCGTATCTTCAAAATTGTGGATGCCACAGATTTTCATTTTATCTGGGGGCGGAGCGAAGTTTTGAAATACACTTGTACCAGTGACATATCACAGAAGTCTGGATACAAAATGGTGTTGCTCTAGCTCTTATAGTCTCTGAGCACTATGCGCTCATAGGGACGGACAGACAGACATGGCTCTATCGACTCGGCTATTGATGCTGATCAAGAATATATATATTTTATGGGGTCGAATACGCTTCCTGCTGGAAGTTACACACATCCATTTTCACCACAAATCTAATATACCCCTATACTTATTTCGAGTACCGGGTATACAAAACAAAAAACATTCAGGAAATAAATGAAATAATAGAGTATTTGGAGCCAAGATTAGTGGCAGTAGGGTCATGCAGTAACAGGATAGAAGGCCAGGTAGAAGGATGGAAAGATATAATAGCAGCTGAAATAATTATCCAGCATGTAAGAGGCAAGGGCACGAGCTTCAGTATTGTCAGCATTTTCGAAATTTAGGTGCAGAGGAAAGGAATGAGTTGGTAAGAGGGTACGCTGGTGCCTCAAATGTTTGAAACATCACTACAGCCAGAGGTGCGCAGGGGAGGCATCATGTGCTAAAATTAGATCAGCGGGGTAAATTCAAGGCATAGTATATTAAAACACAAAATAAAGTTGGACATATTGACGTTAGACAAAATTAAAAAACCGCTTCAGGTATAGGCAATAGTTCTGCCTAAATTGATGAGAGCTCTACCAATGAAGGCGTTCTATATCGATAAAACAAAATAGGAATGGAAGATGAGTTAGCCGACCCAAAGTTTGACAAACCGGGTAGGATAGACATAATTATAAGAACAGATCTATACGCACAAATATTCCAAGACGGAATTGTTAAAATCGATTGCCTACTCGGACAAAAAACAGATTTCGGATGGATAGTATCAGGATGTATGAAATTCACTGGAAAGAAGAAGATAGTGGTAACAGCTATTGAAGGGAAAGAGTTACAAAGATTTTGGGAGTTAGAGGAAAAAGAAAGAGATGATGTAGAAGCAAAATTCTGCAAGGAAAATTTCGAACAAACAACAAGAAGAAACAAAGAAGTACGTGGTAAAGGAAACTTCACTTACTTCTTCAATTAGAAAAAAAAGTTTGAAAAAAATATTCAGGAAACAAAGAGGTGTTTGCAAAAGCATGAAAGAACTCACTGATGTAGGGCTCATGATAGAGACAAAGGGAGAAGGGATATATTATTTACCACATCAAGCAGTGATTAAAGAAACAAGTTTAACAACTAAAATAAGAGTAGTATTCGATGCTAAGTCTAAACGAGGTAATGTATACTGGTCCAAAAGTGCAAAGAGAAATCATGGACATTATAATATCGTGGTGGGTACATAGATTTGTGGTAGCAGCCGACATTGAAAAGATGTGCAAGCAAATAAATATTGAAAAAGATCAATATTATTTATATGTACTCTGGAGAGAAGATCCAAGCAAATTATAAATTAACCACGGTGACGTACGGGACAGCGGCGGCGCCATTTTTAGCTACGGGAGCTTCAGTAGACATAGCCAATAGATGCAAAAATATGAGCATTGCAAAGATAATTAGAAATAATTTTTATATGGACGACCTAATGCCAGGGTCTGGAGCAGGGTCGATAGAAAAAGTGAAAGACATAGTAAAAAAAGTATCAAGAGTATTAGAAGCGTCAGGATTTAACTTACGAAAGTTCGTATCAAATAATCAAAAAAGTCATAGAATCAATAGAAGATACCGAAGAGAATAAGGTAATACATATTGAGGAATATGAGTCAATAAAAACATTAGGACTGCAATGGGATCCCATGAAAGACGATGAAATGAAAGATTTAAAATGAACGAAGAAAAAGCAGAAAAGGTTTATCAACACTAGCAAAAATTTATGATCCGTTAGGAGGGTTGTCTCCGGTCCCAATAGTGGGGAAGCTATTTGTTCAAAAGCTGTGGATAGAAGAGCAAAGTTGGGATCAGGAAATAAACGACACAGATGCGAAGGAATGACGAATTTATAAATAAAAATCTAGCTGAACTGGAATGAATAAGAATACCTCGATGGCTAAAAACGCGAAGAGACGGTCAAATAAAAATACATGGATTCGCAGACGCCTCAGAAAAAGCATATGCAGCAGTGGTATACATAAAAATTCAGAGATCAGTGCCAACAGCAGCGAGCAAGACCAAAGTAAATCCAAACGAGGGAGAACATTGTGAGTTGCTGCTGCGACCGCAACTCTACATTTATACCCGATACATAGTCAGTATGGCTACATTAAACGACAAAGAGTGCGTGCGAGAGAGACAGAAAATCGATGTTTTAAAATATACTTGTAACAGTGTTATATCACAGAAGTCTGGATACAAAATGTCGTTGCTCTAGCTCTTATAGTCTTTGAGCACTAGGCGCTCATAGGGACGGACAGACGGACAGACAGACATGGCTCAATTAATTTGATTAATTTGAAATTTGAGGAGATGGCAACGTTATTATGTCAGATAGATGCAGTGCTAAATTTACGGCCATTGTACACATCAGGCGAATATATAGACGATAATGAAGTACTAACCCCAGGACATTTTCTGATTTCCGATGCTGGATACAGTAGAATCAGTTGTAGAAGAAATGATTTTCAGCTTAGAAGGGTGGAAACTAATCCAAAAAATGAAAAGAGACTTCTGGTTAAAATAAAACAAGACTTATATACGCTACAACAAAGAAATAAATGGAAGAAAGAACAAATCTAGAGGAGGGGCAGGTTGTCTTAATAAAAAATGAAACGTGCCATCCAG
The DNA here is from genome assembly GCA_008121275.1 of Drosophila lowei. NCBI lineage: Eukaryota > Metazoa > Arthropoda > Insecta > Diptera > Drosophilidae > Drosophila > Drosophila lowei. Next base: position 47,360,741 of record CM017781.1, on the reverse strand, counting down.
CCAGGTGGCCCTTAGGAAAAATTGAAGAAGTCTATAAAGGATAGGACAACAAAGTGCGTGTAGTGAAAGTAAAGCTTCAAGAAAGGTCAATTACAAGACCTATCAGTAAGATATGTACATTAATGGAGCATTAGATAGACGAAGAAAACCCAGAAATAAATCGTAAGACTCGGCGGCAGACGTATCAATCCAAACTAGGGATGATCACAGTCATGATAATGGTAATGATGATAAGCCAAGTATAAGGCAAAGCAGTAATAGACAATAGGAAATGGGAGATAAAAGAGATGAACAGTACTGCAGCAATCTATTTAGACCCAATGGGTCAGGCAGAAATAGTAGCTTCATCATGGGACCTAATAATAAACTATGATACGCAGCCGTATTTTAAGATGCTAAATCAAGGAACTAAATTAATACACAAAATGTGGGAGGTTTGTAAAAAGCTTCAGAACTTTCAAGAACAATGCGATATAGTTCTAGACAACACACAAAGACAAATAACGGAGCTAGACGAAAATAATAAACTATTTAGGACACAAGAAAAAGGAAGAACGAAGCGATCTCCACTAGATTTTATGGGATCACTTGACCACATTTTGTTTGGAATTATGGATGCAGAGGATAGAGAGCTAATGGAAGACAACATAAAACAACTGTTAGGAAATCAACATAATTTAAATACTGGAAAGACAAACGTCGTTGATAGATTCAACATCAAATATCCTAAAAAGAACGAACGGGGTCATAGACACGAATTTTAAAAAGATGCATGATAGGGTGGAAAACATCACAGAAGTCTTAAAAGAAAACTATTACGTGTATAGAGAGTCAATCAAATTCTTCATGGTGACAAAACAATTTAGTTTGTTAATCGACGAATGTGACAAGATACAGACAGGGATCATAAGTTTACTGACTGATATCAATCATGGAAGATTAAACCCAGAATTTTTAAGACCTAGCCAATTACAAAATGAAACCATCTCGCTCTCGCGCGCTCGTGGGGGCGCTCGGAAGATCCACGATCCACACTGCGTTCGCCGCAGCGTAACGCTTAAGCTAAGTTAGTTAAGCTCCCACCCCCGTTTTAACCGGCGGCGCTACCTATACGTTACAAATACATGCCATACGAAACCACACGCAAATATATGAAGATTATTAAATATATTACATTCAATCATGACCTCGTTTTTCTGTTCACCGTCTCGTCGGACGACGACGAATCCGAATTGGGATTAGCGATAATAATAATATCTATAATAATAATATATATAATAATAATATATACAATAAGACGAGGGGGAACGTTGTGAGTTGCTGCTCCGACCGCAACTCTACATTTATACCCGATACATAGTCAGTATTGCTACATTAAACGACAAAGAGTGCGTGCGAGAGAGACAGAAAATCAGTCAGAACGTGTCGACGGGCGCTGCGTAACCACTGCAAATTGATTTGTTACTTTTGGCTATAATAATAATCCGATCTTATTCGGATTCGGCAAGATTCGGCAATCTGGTAGATATGGCCATTCTCTATAATTGTGTGTTTTTAATTTTCTCCTATCTTCAAAATTGTGGTTGCCACAGATTTTCGTTGTTTAAGGCTGCGGAAGGGGGTGGGCCGAAATTTTGAAACACACTTGTAGCAGTGAGCTCTCTGAGCAAAAAGAAATACACTTGTAACAGTGAGTTCTGCAGTGAAAAATTACAAATAGTTTTGTAGCAGTGAGAGCTCGACAGTCAGGTCTAATAGTCTCTGAGATCTGTGGATGCTCCAGATTTTCGTCCTTTGCGGGGCCGGAAGGGGGTGTGGCGAAATTTTGAAACAAACTCGTCAAGGTCCGATATTTCAGGAGTGTGGATACCAAATTTGGTTGCTCTAGCTCTTATAGTCTTTGAGATCTAGGCGCTAATGTTTTGCGCTATGCAAAGCCGGCTATGATACGTGTGTGTTAGAGAGAGACAGGGCGAGAAAAAATGAAATTGTTTTCTTCATCCTGGCTATAATAATGATACGATCCAATTCAGATTCTGCAGTCTGGAAGATAAATTCATTCTCTACGATTCTGCGTTTTTAATTTTCTCGTATCTTTAAAATTGTGGATGCCACAGATTTTCGTCCTTTGTGGGGGCGGAAGTGGGCGGGGCGAAGTTTTGAAATACACTTGTAACAGTGACATATCAGAGAAGTCTGGATACAAAATGTCGTTGCTCTAGCTCTTATAGTCTTTGAGCACTAGGCGCTAATAGGGACGGACAGACGGACAGACGGACAGACGGACGGACGGACAGACGGACAGACGGACAGACGGACAGACAGACATGGCTCAATCGACTCGGCTATTGATGCTGATCAAGAATATATATACTTTATGGGGTCGGAAACGCTTCCTTCTGGACGTTACACACATCCATTTTCACCACAAATCTAATATACCCCAATACTCATTTTGAGTATCGGGTATAAAAAGTAAAAATAACCAGAAGACTACAGGCCATCACGTTTGAAGGTCCGTCACAAAACGCTCAAACATAAAATATATATGTATAAATAAATTATTATATTATAATAAAGTGTTTCATTTAGATAGTAAAATAAATGTGAAGATAACTAAACCCAAAATTTTGGCGGTCTCCCCACAGAATGTCCAAAGACATGAAAAATAAGAAGATAACCAATGTACAAAACGAGGCAGACCCCCAAGTGTGCCGGCCCTTGAAAGAATCTATAACAAATCGTACGAATAGACCTAAGTAAATAGTGGGCCATAAGGCGCTAAGATTTTGAGTGGAAATTGCACTGCTGACGTAAATAAATATGCAACAGGTAGTAGGATGCATATATGAATAAGAATGATAAAATACATGATAGGAGTAATAACCCATAAGATATCTGGAGACTTAAATAAACATTAAAAACTGTATATAAGCCGCACATTTTTACAAAATAACGAGGGGGGAACGTTGTGAGTTGCTGCTGCGACCGCAACTCTACATTTATACCCGATACATAGTCATTACGCAAAGAGTGCTTGCGAGAGAGACAGAAAATCAGTTAGAACGTGTCGACGGGCGCTGCAAATTTATTTGTTACTTTTGGCTATAATAATAATCCGATCTGATTTGGATTCGGCAAGATTCGGCAATCTGGTAGATATGGCCATTCTCTATGATTGTGCGTTTTTAATTTTCTCCTATCTTCAAAATTGTGGTTGCCACAGATTTTCGTTGTTTATGGCTGCGGAAGGGGGTGGGGCGAAATTTTGAAACACACTTGTAGCAGTGAGCTATCAACAGTGAGTTCTGCAGTCAGGTCTAATAGTCTCTGAGATCTGTGGATGCCACAGATTTTCGTCGTTTGCGGGGGCGGAAGGGGGTGGGGCGAAATTTTGAAACAAACTCGTCAAGGTCCGATATCACAGGAGTGTGGATACCAAATTTAGTTGCTCTAGCTCCTGTAGTCTCTGAGATATAGGCGCTAATGTTTTGCGCTAAGCAAAGCCGGCTATGATACGTGTGTGTTAGAGAGAGACAGGGCGAGAAAAAATGAAATTGTTTTCTTCATTCTGGCTATAATAATAAAACGATCCAATTCAGATTCAGCAGTCTAGAAGAAATGGTCATTTTCTACGATTCTGCGTTTTTGGTTTTCTCGTATCTTTAAAATTGTGGATGCCACAGATTTTCGTTCTTTGTTGGGGCGGAAGTGGGCGGGGCGAAGTTTTGAAATACACTTGTAACAGTGACATATCACAGAAGTCTGGATACAAAATGTCGTTGCTCTAGCTCTTATAGTCTTTGAGCACTAGGCGCTAATAGGGACGGACAGACGGACAGACGGACGGACGGACGGACGGACAGACAGACATGGCTCAATCGACTCGGCTATTGACGCTGATCAAGAATATATATACTTTATGGGGTCGGAAACGCTTCCTTCTGGGCGTTACACACATCCACTTTTACCACAAATCTAATATACCCCAATACTCATTTTGAGTATCGGGTATAAAAACAGTATGCACCGAAACTCCATAGCTGAACATTTATTTGGTTGGAAACCTTTCCTCCTGTAAGAATAGCTCGAGTCTTTGTGATCGACCGGTCCAAAAAGGGGTGCAACTCCGGTAGGCTAAAACAAGCCACCGTCCGCACAAAAATCCTAGTGCTGATTACGCTCTGCGCTAGGCGACTTACGTGGGGGTTCGAGGCAAAAGGTCTAATAGGCCGTGTTTGTAGGAGGGCGGATCATCGGAGCGGGTATCCAGCGACGAGTGGGAAAATATCCAAATGAAGAAGTCAGAGTGGTTCCAATAAATATGTTCCATGTATTTTCGTATAGATGTAGATTGTAGGCGCGCGTATGTGCACGACGGCAGCTTGAAGCGGGGGTGGAATCGTAACTGATTCTAGCTTACATGCTAAGACTACGGTGAGCGACGTGCGGATCGTAGGAGCGCACAGAACCGGGAGAACGAAGCGAGGCAGAGGGCGATGTAACTGGCTGTTAACTGAGCGCGGTACCCAGCAGCGATAGCAGGCTGTTAGCCTGGGGTGCTAACAGCTCGGTTGCCCTTTTACAGCTTCTGCTCTGAGCAGGCCGAAAAGTGTGATCAGTTGGGACTGATCACACTACAGGGCAGCACAATCACCGTATTGATTTTTGCCTGGAAATCAAGGCTATCAAACCCTATCCCATTCTACGCCGACTTTCCGTCCACTTGGGCGATGGTTGAACACCAAATCGACGGCCGGGAGAATGTTCAGTCATGACACATTTATCGAATAAATAAAGTTGACCCATTTACGGGAAATCTCACGACACGGAAAATAATATCCACCTCTGCAGCGAATTCTGCTGACAATGAGATTGTTTCTCAGATGGAAAAAACACGGGGACAATTTCCAAAATTGTCCAATTGCAAATTAGACAATAATATCAGAAACAGTACCATCTCTGCCATGAGTGCCATCACAAAATAAATGTATGTATATTAAAAAGGTAGAACTATTCCATCAGAATCAGTCGCTATTCCGTTGTTCATGCTAGGCCAATAGCTTTGTTGTTCCTGGAAGCCAACACAGAGAATCTCTATCATCTCCTGTTAGAGTTTTACCCAACTGCATGCAAATCATTATCGACGTATGCACGTGAAGTCTCAGCGCACGTTACATCGTCGACTTCGTGTGATGATATTTTATCGTAGAGCCATAGCGGAATAAGCGGTAAGGAAGCAGATAAAACATTCGAAAATTCTAATCAAACAGGTCATTAGTTAGAAAGAGTTTAAGCGGAGCGCAAGAATTGACATCATAACATAGCTAGGTCGTGATTCCTTTCTTTCTCTCCATCTTTTTCCCATCTCTCATGACAAGTCCGAAAAAAATTGAGTGAGCTTTGCTTGTCATACCAAACTCAACAAACCACCCTTTGGCGAATATGAAGAGAGAGAGAGAGCGAGAGAGAGAAATCTTCAGTCATCGCACAGTCGATGAAATGACCAATTACGTTATCGGCTTGTTCTGTTTCTTTTGTTTGTTTCTTTCTTTTCGTAGTGAACAGACGTGTTTTTATTTTGCACTCTGCTTTTTATACCCGATACTCAAAATGAGTATAGGGATACATATAATAGATTTGTGGGGAAAATGGATGTGTGTAACCTCCAGAAGGAAGCGTTGCCGACCGCATAAAGTAAATATATTCCTAATAAGCATCAATAGCCGAGTCAATAAAGCCATGTCTGTCTGTCCGTCCCTATGAGCGGCTAGTGCTCAGAGACTATAAAAGCTAGAGCTACGACATTTCAAATCAAAATCAAAATTCAAAATCAAAAGCACAGAATTATAGGGAATGACTATATCTGCAGAATCTGACCTAGATCGTATCATTATTATAGCCAGAAGGAAGAAAACAATTTCATTTTCTTTCGCTCTGTCTGTGTGTTAGAGAGTCTAACACACACGTTTCTTGGTCGGCTTTGCCTATCGCTTAAGATGAGCACCTATATCTCAGAGACTATAAGAGCTAGAGCAACCAACTTCTGTATCCATACTCCTGTTTGATCTCACTTTTACTAGTTTATTTAAAAATTTCGCCCCACCCTCTTCCGCTCCGACAAAGGACGAAAATCTGTGCCATCACAGGTACCAGACCTGTGGTGCCAAAACCACTGGTGGGAGTCTCATGGCTGCCTCCAGACCTCACTTCTAATTATGTATCTTAAAGGTGGTGAAATTGAACTACTATTTTTCTAGGGATATAGCGTCTCCCCAACTTAATTCAATACCATTTGTTCTGCAAATTTAGGCCAGAGCATTTGGTTGTGAAAGAGCTTAAGGCTAAGAAGAACTCCCCATAACTCTCCCGAATCAAAACCATCCCAATGTGTCATCCTCATCTTCCCGTCCGTCTTCCACCCGTCCAAAAACTAACTTCTTACGCAGTAAGCTCAGCACTCTTTTTCGTGATAGTTTTGCATTTTCATCCCACGTTATGTGTTTACCGAATCCTGGCTAAAATCAGACATTCTTAGTTCCGAAGTGTTGTCAGGTCGGTACGCAACTTTTAAAAATGTGGACTCTATTTTCACGTCGGAACACTTCACAGTCCAGGTTCAACAGGAACTGGAATTCCTGTGTGTAAAACTGATTCTTCCCGCTTTCGCTATATTCATTACTGGCTCATATATTCCACTTTCTTCGGATATGCTCAATTTATGAGCAGCACTTGTCCGCTTTAACCGCTGTTTCTTCCTCGCTATCAGATAAAGATCATACGATAGTTCTTGGTGACTTCAACTTGCCAGGAACTGTTTGGTCTTCGGTAAACGAGTCTAGTAACTTAGTGCCCATGCCACGACATGACTTTGTTGACGGCTTGCTTGACCTGTCCCTATCTCAAGTCAATCATGTGAAACATTTCTTGGGTCGATTGCTTGATCTGTGCTTTGCATCGGATCCGACCATAGTGTTGTTAACCCGAGCCCTTCCGCTCACTATACCTGAAGACGCCAACCATCCTACTTTCGAAGTGTCGCTAGATATAGGACCAGCTGTATTGGATCGGTCGAGTAGGCTATCTGAACGTGTCCGCTGCTTTAGTAAAGACGAGCTTGCGAAGCTTAATAACCTCATTAGAGATTTGGATTGGTCCGCTTTGTACTTGTGCACTGATGTTATAAAAGACACAAACATTTTTTACAATGCTCTCGGCACATTTTTTGATTCTTGCGTCCCGTTTTCTTGTCCGATTAGATCTGAAAAAGCCCTGTTCGGAGCAGCAGCCGTTAATAGCTCTTAAGTCACCTCTCTCTTAAGCTTTCTATTATCGCGCTCATCCTATGTACGCTCTCAGTGCATACACGCACACACATAGGTAACGCACTTACTTCTTATAAGCCACTGCTTCGACCATTAGTCTAGTCGGTCGTTCCTCTTCGAGGCAGTCGGTCAGCAGTCCGTCTCGTCGCCCAAAACGCCTAACACCCAAATTGAAGTCCACGGCCACGGCCTTTATTGCTTTGCCGGCGCATACATTTTGGACATACACACATAAAAAGTGCCGCGAAAGTGAACGCAAAACGTTTTAAACTCGTCTGAATTCTCGCGTTGCATCATTTTTATTCAACTCATACACTCCGCGGCAACAATATATAGCCAAAACCATGGGCAAAATGAAAAATTATTTGACATCAAATTCGTATTCAGCGACCCCAAAAGCCATCGAGTGACGAATTTCAAGCAAATCCGATGAATTTTTCAAATGAATTTCCACCATGTTTCGATCATATTGGTTTTTTGAGGTTAGAAAAAAAACCTGACGTGATGGAGCAAATCTGGATTCGTGTTCAGGGCTCCAAAATACATAGGAGAGAATACACTGGTGGATTTAGTACAATAATGGTGAGAGTAAATACAAAAAGTGAGCGTAGGCTCTCTATTTTACGAGGGTCATTTGAGTACTTTGTTCCTTAAAGGAGTTTGACCGAACATCCCGGCCCCGTTGAAAGGTCTGCTTTCAAACCACCGGAAGAATTGCCAACTTGTGTGGCCTGCAACATGTTCCATTTGCAGTGCGGAGGTGCACCACCCGTACAAGTCCATCCTTCCCAAGCACAGTAGACTGCACTCGGCCTAGTTTCCAGCGTAGTGGTGGCTGGTTGTCCTCATGGATGATGACCAACGTGCCCTCGGTGAGGTTCGTTGAGGGTGCTGTCCACTTCGTGTACGATCGCAATTCGTTGACGTAGTCAGCAGACCATTGCTTCCAAAACCGTTGCTTGACGGCCGTAGTCGCATCGTAGCGGTCCATACTTGACAGCTTGATATTCTCGAGGGACCTTTCAGGTAGTGATCGCAATGATTCGCCAACCAAGAGATGACCAGCCGTGAGAGTGCTATAGTCATTTGGGTCTGACGAAAGCGGCGATAGCGGGCGCGAGTTGAGGATCGATTCTATCTCGACGACGACAGTGCTCAACTCTTCAAAGGTGAACCTGGTGTTGGCCAGCGTACGATTCAACAGCCTCTTTGCACTCTTGACTGCCGCTTCCCAAAGGCCTCCGAAATGAGGTGCCCTGGGGGGGGAATAAAATGGAAATTAATAAAGTCAGATGCGCAAAATTTATAGATTTCATCTTGGGTCTGCTTTAAGAACATAAACTTTTTAGTTCCTGCAGTTGATTCGATGCCCCTACAAAGTTAGTGGCATTGTCGCAGAAGATGTCTGCTGGCAGCTTGCGACGACCTCCCATCCGTTTCAATGCATTTAAGAACGCCTTTGTTGACAAGTCAGAGACTACTTCGATGTGAACGGCCTTGGTGAGAAGGCAAACGAACACGGCTATGTATGATTTTGTAGGTCCCTTTCCTCGAATGCGTAGATATGTGTTGATGGGTCCACAAAAATCAACTCCACAGCGTTCAAAGGGTCGAGCCGGAGCGAGTCGCGTAGGCGGTAATGAGCCCATGAGTTGTTGTAGCAGCTTTGGTCTGTAGCGAACGCAGTGTACACAGGAGCGGACAATTCGACGTGCCAAGTCTCTGGCGTTAACGATCCAATACTCCAAACGAATGAGAGCGACTAGGGCTTTAGGTCCAGCGTGATAGTTCCGAAGATGCAAATGGCGAATATAGTTCCATAAAAATTTGGACTGACTAGGCAGCAGCAACGGATGTTTTTGACCGTCTGGTAGGTCTGAGTATTCCAATCGTCCACCAACCTTGATAAGTTCGAAACCGTTCACGACTTCTAAAAAGGGAGTAAGAAACTTTAAGCTGCTTTTTAATGGTTTTTGCTTCTGAAGTAAACGGATGTCCTCTACAAAATGAGTTTGTTGAATGTTCCAAATAAGGCAATGTGAAGCAAAACGAAGTTCATCTGGAGTCGGTGAGGTTGTGGTAAACGTCGATTGCTTCCGACATCTCCTTATGACGATGTTGAGGATATTATTTGTCTACTGTACGGCAGCAAACAAACTTTTCCGTTTCTCCGAGCTAACCACGTCCATGTCAATATCAAGTTTTCCACCAGTGGCGGGCCAGTTTAGCGAATCCTCGACTAGAAACGTAGGACCCGAAAACCATGGAGACTTAATCAACTCGCTCACGTTACAGCCTCGCGACAGAATATCAGCAGGGTTTTGATGTGTTGGCACATAGCGCCATTTTCCATCAGAAGTTAAATCCTGAATATCGGACACTCGATTTCCAACAAAGGTCGATAAGGTGACTGAGTGTTGTCGCAGCCAATGCAATACGAGCTGTGAGTCGAGCTGTGAGTAAACACAGCAGCCGTATGCCCGAATCGATGCGTCGCAAAATCCATGTATTTGAATGCTCCTAGTGTCAGGCTGCAAACAAAAACGAGGTACCGCTAGGGACAACAGTGAATTCAGCGATTCCAAACAATTGCTCCATGCGTGGCTTAAATTCTGGGGGACAGACTCGTCCCAGTCGAGTTTCAAAAGCCACAACTCCTGAAGAATGATCTTAGAGACAATGACTAACGGTGATAGCAGACCGATTGGATCGAATAGCGACGACGCGGTAGACAAAATTGTTCGTTTTGTGGTAGTGGGATAGACTTTCTTTGGATTGAATGTGAAACTAAATGCATCACTTCGTTGATGCCAAGTTACGCCGAGTGTTCTGCTGACTGAGTTTTCTGAAATGTTTATTTCCTTGGTAGATTCGTCTTCCATCACGCCTGGATGATTTGAATGCCACTTGCATAATGGAAACTGACCACGAGCGAGAGTTGATGTGATTTCAGTTTTTAGTTTGAAGAGTGTATCTACATCATCAGCCCCACACAAAAGGTCGTCAACATAAAATGCAGTCTTAACAGCAGCAGCCCCTAAGGGCCATGCATCCTTACAATCCTCAGCCAAGTAATGCAAACTACGAGTTGCGAGAAATGGGGCAGACGCAGTCCCATATGTCACTGTATTGAGTTGGTAGGTTTGAAGATCCGTATTTGGAGATGCTCGCCACAAAATGTACTGGAATTTTCTATCCTTCTCACCCACAAGTACCTGCCTGTACATTTTTGTGACGTCAGCCGTGATGCCGCACCAATGCATGCGGAACCGCAGCAATTGCAAGTACAACTCATCCTGAATGGTAGGGCCGACAAAAAGTAGATCGTTAAGTGACCTTTGAGATGTTGTACGGCAAGACGCGTCAAAGACAACTCTGAGCTTCGTCGAGGTACTGCTTGGTTTCAGAACGAAATGGTGGGGTATATAATAATGCGGTTCTTCCAAGTTAGGATTCAGTACGAGGGACATATGGCCGAGACTTTCATATTCCTGCATGAACGAGATATACTGCGATCGAATTTCCGGTAGACGAGCGAGACGTCTCTCAATGGCAAAAAATCGAGTTCGAGCTGTATCGAAGGAACTTCCAAGACAACTTGGATCTTCTTGAAATGGCAAGCGAACGACAATCCGCCCACTGGCATCCTGATGTGTTGTGTCCCTGAAATGGTCATCACAGCGACGGTGATTTGGGAGAATTCTAGCGCTTGGATCAACAAATGAGTCCACTTTCCATAATTGCTTCAAATTTTTGTCGATCGACTCTTCTACAGTCGCTAAGCACAACGGTGGCTGTCTGTTATGTTGGCGCTGATACCTCCCAGCAACAACCCAGCCAAAAAGAGTCTTCTGCAAAGTGGGAAGGTTTCGACGAATGCGAATCTGGCCAACAGCTAGAGCTCCATAGAAGGCTTCGGTTCCCAGTAGCAGATCAATACGTTTAGTCCTATAGAATGATTCGTCAGCCAATGGAGTGTTGGCAGGTAGGTTCCAATTCGATATGTCGATCTCACTATCTGGCTGGTAGGCAATATGGGATGTAATTCCAAACTGGAGAGTGAGCTGATAGCCGGAAGTACGTGACTTAATAGAGGTAGTCGTACGAGCCTTCAAACTAGTAAGGGAGTCTCCTATACTGCGAATTCCAATGTGGTGTTTTTCACGACGAAGGCGAAGTTTTTGTGCAAAGGTTTCGGTTACAAAATTAACCAGAGAACATGAATCAAGCAACGCTCTACCGAGTTTGTATTCACCTGTGGCATCCTTTACCAAAACCATAGCTGTTGCCAACAAAATTTGATCATCTGCTGCGATCTCCATATGAGAGTGTGAAGCAGCTTGATGAGACTGATTAGCAGCCGTTTGCCAGGAGGGTTGCGCTGGTTGGAGTACCGGTTCAGTAGTTGAAGATTGTCCTGCTGATGATTGGGGTGGCTGTTGCGGCTGAGAGTGATACAAAGATGAATGATGATTCCGATTACAGGATCGGCAACGATGAGTCGATGAACATTGCGCCACTCTATGACCGTTTCCAAGACAATTGATGCAGAGACCGAGGCGTTTTGCATTGTCGTACCGTTGGTTGCTGTTCATAGCCTTGAACTGAGCGCAGTTAGAGATTTTATGGCCAGAACTAGAACAAAGTGTACAAGACGGATTAGTGATAGCAAACGACGAGTTTATTTGGTGATTAGAATGACGATTTGACTTATTGGATTCAGCCTTTCGTTGTGACGAAGTAGCAGCCGAGTTTCCAGACGAATGGAGAAACTGACAGTGGCGTTTCAAAAGCTGTGTGCATGTTAGCCAGGTTGGCAGAGTTTTGTAGTCCTGCGATTTCTTCCACTTGTTCCGAGTTTGCTGATCACACTTTTCCATTATAATATATATAACCATAGCGTGAACAATGTTCTCAGGTTTGCCGATGGACTCCAACGAGCTTAAGATAGCGGAGGCCTTATCCACTAGGCTGTGAAGTTGCTGACTGTTTGACCGTTCCACAGGTTGTAGTGCAAACAATGCCTCAATACCTTCTAAAAATATAAGAGTAGGATTATCAAAACGGCGTTTGAGTTTTTCTAGGGCCTTCGGATAGTTTTCGCTTGTAACCTGGAATGCCTGAATTGTATCTAAGGCCGGCTACGTGAGGCAGGTCAGCAAATAATTAAACTTTTCTATATTAGACAATCCAGACTCACGCACAACAATTTGCTCGAACGAGTGAATGAAATTCTTATAGTTTGCATATGTTCCGTCGAAAGTGGGCAGCGACAACCTTGGTAACGATGACTTCACTGGCGGTGGGTGGTAGTCCGGCGCAACAATGCTGGCGTTCAGATCTCCTCCCATTTTTTCCTTTATGGATAGCTTGATTGCTATGTATGTATCCTCCAAATCTGCCCGTCCTTCATCATTCGGACTAAGGTCTTCAATACTAGCTTGGACATTTAAAACATTCTTGAAATACGTTTCTAAGATGTTCAACCGATAGCGAAGCTCATCATTGCATATCGGGGTTTCCAATTTAGCATCTACCACAGATTTGATCCGAGTTATATTTCGTTTTATATTGCTCCGTTGGCGTTTTAAATCTTCGAGCGTCGTCATTTTGTTATGTAGTGTAATTACGCTGACACAGAACTAGAGCTTCCAAAAATAACAACAACAAAAAACGTAGCAAGCAGCAGCAGCTAGAGCACAAATCCAACGGTGAGAGCGAGGGCAGCAAAGATGAGCGCAGTTCCAAAGCGGAGAGTCAGCGAAAGTTCCAGCAGCGGCAACGAAAGCAAAACGAAAGTGAAGCGGTGGAATTCCAATAGAAATAATGCGTTGATCGATGGACCAAAGCAGGTAGCTGCAAAGCGAACGAATCGAGAATGCAAGCGCCGTTGAATGCGTTGTGGGTGACAAGCGAATGATAAAATTAAGCGAGAACGGCGAGAGCAAGGCGAGGGCAATGAACTCGCGATCGAGACGAACAATTCTGATACGGTTTTCGGAACTTTCGATTGCAGCTGCGAGACGAGCGAATGTTGTAATTGTTGCCTTTGTAGATTGCGATTAGTTTAACTGTTCACAGAAGAATTAACACACATGCCCCACGTTGGGCGCCAAAATGTTAATACACGGAGCGTTTTCCGCATTAATGTTAATTCACGGATGGGGGTGTGTTAGTTTTTTCTGCAAACGAATTAAAGTCTATATATGCAAGAGAAAAGTCGATCGATCCAGTTGAGCATTAGGCAATAACTATTTATTACAAATCTTAGTGCTTGAGCACTGGGCATAAGAGAGAGAATACAGTGGTGAATTTAGTACCATAATGGTGAGAGTAAATACAAAAAGTGAGCGTAGGCTCTCTATTTTACGAGGGTCGTTTGAGTAGTTTGTTCCTTAAAGGAGTTTGACCGAACAGATATGATACTCTGGTCAGCCGCGCACGACACTTTTTTTTTTTGTGGGGCTGTGTAATAGAAGGAGTGGATCGTTGGCTATGGGTAATGATAGTGATACAGTGACAGTTGGCGATGCTCCACCTAGTGAAAATGTTAGTGCGAACGCAGCCACCACCCAATTCCCTGCATCGGGGATTTCCTTCATGAGGCTGAAGGCTAGAGCCATTTTCGACGGGCTAGAGTCCATACGCACAGAGATGGATCGTGAAAAGCTGCGCCAAATGGATGAATATGATCTGCGAGAATTGTTGGAATCATTGACGGAGCTGAAATCGAATTTTATTGTGGCACACACCAGTTTGGAGGAAGTGGATTTTGAGTCTATGTCCAGTGAAATACCAGGAAAATTTGACTCGTCCATCCTATCATTGAGGACCATTCTACAGCGTGAGTTGGGCAATCGTTCGCCGCCCACGCATTGTTACACGTTTCAAATAAACCCAAGTGAATCCCAATCTATTATGTACATGGCCAATCGATCGCGCTTGCCACTGCTGCAGCTGCCCAAGTTCAGCGGAGACTATACAGAGTGGACAAGCTTTTACTCCATGTTCACAGCTGTTATTGATAGTGAAGCTGAGCTGACTTCTATCGAGAAGTTACAGCATTTGCGGTCTTGTTTGAGCGGAGCGGCGTTGGACACCATTAGTTCGTTGGAGATGAGCGAGGCTCCTTACAATACCGCATTAGATATTCTCAAAAATCGATTTGGTTATAAACGTCTCATTCTACAGGCACACATTAGAGAAATATTTGGGCTGGCGCGTGGGGACTCATCTGTTGTTTCGCTGCGGGCGTTTACGGACGCCGCCACCTCACATCTTCGCGCGTTGGATGCGCTGGCAACTAAGGAGGAAAAAGCTGATTGCATCATCGTCCACGCACTCTGGAAGAATTTGGGCAGGCAGACTCAAGTTAAATGGGAAGCAGCGTCGTCGAATCACGATCTTCCATCCTGGGAGAAATTATCTGCCTTTCTGGAACAAAGATGTCGTACCCTTGAAGGCATTCACCACTTCATGCAAGGGCAAGATGGTCAGGTTGGCAAGTCAGGGAAAACCGTGAGTACGCATCATTGAAAACCGCTTGTAGCATCGTGCGCTCCTACTTCCTGTGTGTTTTGTGAGGGCACGAACCATATGATTGCCAATTGTCAACGGTTCAAAACTCTATCTCCGAATGATCGTCACAAGGAAGCAAAGAGGCTCTTGTTATGCGTCAATTGCCTACGAAAGGGTCATCACGTGAAAGATTGTAAATCAGGTCCCTGCCGTACTTGCCAATCGAAGCACCACACTCTTCTGCATTTCCGTTGTCCAACAGAGCCCTTCCATACTGTTTCTTCATTTGAGCCGCAGCCAAATCATACCGCATTGGTTGCATTGTTGCCCTCCTAGCCGCAAGCTCATATTTCCCAGCGTCCGTCTGAGCCTGTTCTATTAGCCACCGTCGTCGTTCTCGTCAAAAACAGCGCTGGAACTTTTATGCCATGTCGCGCATTGTTGGACTCGGGCTCGCAATTGCATTTCGTAACTACTCGTCTAGCTAATCAGCTTCAACTGCGAAAAACTAAGCTGCTGACTGCAGTCTCTGGCTTAGGAGATGCTAGCTTATCAACTGAAGGTATCTCGGTGGATCTCGTTCTGAAATCACGGATTTCAGATTTCACCACTAGCACTGCTAATTGGCCTATACCTTTGAATATCCAGCTTGCTGACCCGGACTTTTCTTTGAGTTGCTGTGTGTGGGACAAGTTCAGCTGACGCCTGGATTACCTTTGCTGCAGAAGACACATCTCGGCTGGATTCTATCTGGTGGCGGGCACTCGGCCCCCAACTCCTCGTCATTCATCGCAACCCAATCTTCGGATGACACCAATCACAGCCCTCGGCTCGATGACTTGGTTCGTTAATTTTTGGGAA
Source organism: Drosophila lowei (assembly GCA_008121275.1). NCBI lineage: Eukaryota > Metazoa > Arthropoda > Insecta > Diptera > Drosophilidae > Drosophila > Drosophila lowei. The sequence continues at coordinate 47,345,037 of CM017781.1, read as the reverse complement.
GTGGAGCACATCTTTGAGCCAATCGCTAGGGCAACCAAGGAAGAACTTCACTGCGAGGAACACTTCGTCAATCATCACACTCGCTTACCCTCAGGGGAATATTCTGTTCGCTTGCCTATGAAGCGAAGTTTAGAGTCCTTGGGAGATTCTTATTTGCAAGCAAAGCGGCGCTTGGAAAACTTGGAGCGCAAGTTCGTGCGTAATCCAGCTCTTTATGACAAATATTCGGCAATTATAAAGGAGTACCTGTCCCTCGATCATATGTCTCTGGTGCCCAAGGAAGATAGGCACAAGTGCAAATATTTCTTGCCACATCATTGCGTCATCAAAGAGGACAGCTCTACAACAAAGCTGAGGGTCGTATTCGACGGCTCTGCAGCTACCACATCTGGTCTTTCGTTGAATGATCTGCTTATGTCTGGTCCCACCATTCAAGCTAAGCTATTTCACACACTCATCCGTTTTCGTAAATTTTCCATTGCTCTTACAGGTGATATCGGTAAAATGTATAGGTGTGTGCGTGTCTCAATGCCTGACACCATGCCCCAATGCATATCGTGGAGGGACTCTCTTGACGACGACAGACAGACCTTCAAATTAAACTCAGTCACCTATGGGACTAAGCCTGCATCATTTTTAGCTATTCGAGGTATGCATCAGCTAGCCATGGATGAGTCGTCGTCTTATCCATTGGGGTCGGAAACCATTCTACAGGACTTCTACGTAGACGATTAGATATTATGCGTCAAACCACGGATCTTCTTCAATTCCTCTTATGTGCTTCGTAAAGTCCCAGAGGCCGAAAGTTTTCTGAAGCTGGATGATGGCAGTGATGTAACCAAAGCGCTTGGGATCATTTGGGAGCCCCATAAGGACAATATTTTGCTTACATTTGCATTCTAACTTGCAGGGCGAAAAAGTTGCTGGCCTGAACGGTGCTCGCCAGAAGTCAATCCTCCAGAAATTCGACAAAGGGTATTGGTTTCGTCGGAACGTGTCGACATCTCGCTTTCGTTTAAGCACATCAACTCATTTGGAGTCATGATGCGCATTTTTGGTTATGTTCAGAAGTTCATCAGTTGGACGAAGACACCGGATCTCTCATCGGACGACCTTCGCAAAGGATCGCATTTGTTGTGTCGCATCGTTCAACGGGCCCAACTGTGTCCTGAGTACCTTGCTCTGCGGAAAGGGAACTGCGTAGAGGCTTCCAGCAGAATCATCTCGCTCTCGCCGTTCATATGTAACGTGTAACGCTCGTCTACGCTAGACGGAAAGGAGGGGCGATCTGCAAAGGCGATCTGCAAAGGCGGGGCACGCTTTAAATGTTCCGGCTCTAGCTCGTCGGCTTTGGGGTGGTGGTTCTTGCGCGTACAGATCGTCTCCATTTAGCAACACCATCACGCGATAATTTTAACGATTTTTTCCCTAAGAATTGAGCGTGCTGCGACTATACGGTGCTAGAACTACCGGTAGAACGACAAAAGATAAAAGAAAACGCTTCGCAAAGAATAGGGAAGAGTGCAGAAGAGAAGGGAGAAGAAGAGAGAGAGAGAGAGAGAGAGAGAGAGAGAGAGAGAGAGGGGAGAGGGAGAGAAGGGAGAGAGGAGAGAGAGAAAGTAGAAAGAGAGTGAAGAGTGAGGGAAAGAGGAGGAGATATCGGTTGCTATCCCATGGATGTCATAGTAGTAGCTTATTTTGCCCACCCAACCTATGACCATCTTCCTCAAACCCGGAAGTTTCAGATGGCCCCTTTAGCTAGATCGCGGTTACACGCACGCCGGCACAGAGTTCATCCTTTTGTATCTTTATCTAAATTCCATTATATATTTGTTCGAGAAACGGTTAAAACTAATATAATCAGTGATGGCATATTTTTCTAATTCTAGAGATCTACAGCGAGTATATGTATATGAGAGATTCTGAGGCGTATATAAAGTGAGATGAGGTGGAGTTAATAATTAAGGTTTATCTTATGGTTAGCAGGGTATTCCTGGCACAAATTCATTTCGATTTTCTTTTAATTCGGTTGCTTGTATACAACTGGAAATATATGATATAGTGAGGAAAGTGTAAGATTGTAGCTATTCATTAGCGATTTTATCGTATATTCGAGTTTTATTTTTTTTCGAGAGCTTAGGATTGGGCGCGCCCACTAGAACCAAACGAAAGTCGCAGGATTTTACTCACGCAGTCATGCTTCTCCATCGGCGAAAGATCGATCTTCCGGCGACTGCTGAAATAGAACGTTATCCTTTTCTTTCGTTTACATTAGTGCTTTCGAGACCTTTGATTTCCCTCAGGCGGGGTTAGTTCTAAATCCAATAAATTTCTGTTTTGTTTCGGGTACTTTTTAGATTTCTTACAATTTCCTCTAATTCTTTTCAATATTTCATATAAATTCTTAATTCGAACGGGCCCAACTAATATTTAAAGCTAGATCTTAGGAACTTCATTTGTTTGTTCAAAGGAACGATTCTAGAGTCTTGTTCATCGGTTCGAGTCTCTGTCGGATTCGACGGAATGCCCTGCAGCTTAATTACTTTTCTAACTGGGTTTGGCGAATCGCATCGGACTGCCTGGCTAGGAGAGGATAGGCGGAAACTGAAATCAGGTGTCCGAAGAGCGTATTTATTAATTTTAATTCTGCAGGGCTGCTCTCGGGCCATAATTTTCTTTAACACCGGCTTTAATGCGCCATTTTTGAAACACGGACCGAGATCTGGATTCTACATCGACGAAACTCTATTAATACAGGGCTCTATTGAAGCGGGAACGGTAGATTGTATTTTCTTTAAAAGTTTATAAAAACATTAAACGTTGCAAGGCTCGAATGCGCCTGGTTTTGCCAGCACACACTCCTCGCCGGGCGACATGGGCGCCGGTTGGGGACGGGGAGCGGCCGACGGGACGAGAATCTCAGCCCACGAGCAGTGGACGCGGTCTCGGTTGCGGATCGCTTGTTGATGCGGCACGTGGAATCTACGGAGCCTCTCGGCGGATCCGGGAAAAGTGATGAACCAGTATGCTGACGCCTGCGATTTCCAGGCGGGTCGAAGAACTCCACTTTGCTGGTCACTCTTTGGTGCCGCAAACGTGGGGTGCCTTACGGGGGCCTTAGCACGGGTCGCGCTAGGCTGGGGCGCGTAAGGCGGCGTCTTCCCGAGGAGCTGGTCAGCAATTTCCGCAGGAAATCTTTTGCTGCGGAAAAATACGAGTTACCTCTATTAGATATTCGTCCGGAGAATGGGGATCGACATTTATCTTACCGCAGTGGCAGCGGTATCCGTGGATGTACACAGATTAATCCAGCCTCTGGCGGTTCTCTGGGTTCGAACGCCCACAGAAGAGGTTGCTCCCGCAGAAAACGGCTACACTTATAGACCTTCCGGCACTGTACACACTTTCGACTTTATTTAGTGGAATTAGGCGCGGATGGCAAACTTTTCACTGTTTGAAAAAAACACGACTCGTCGGCTTGATTATCGCACAGGAGAAGATCGAAGCCGGAAACCTGCTCTGGCCACTTGACATTTGCATGCACTCTTGCATGGGGAGGTTACGCCCTCTAGGTTGTCAAATTTGAGCAACCCTGACCTCGGCTGATTTCGATAATTGTCAATCCTGCGGTCAGCTGCCCAGGCAGCTGATCGGCAAGGCACCTTCCAACACTTACAAAGTCGATTCATGACCCCTACACATAGATGACTTTGGCCTTATTCGTGTTGGTGGCCGCCTGCGGCAATCAACTCTTGGCTTCGATGCACGCCACCCAATCATTTTGCCCAAGGATCATCCATTGACGTTCGCCATCATTACGCACCTTCATCGGAATCATCACCATGCTGGTCCGCAGTCGCTACTTGGAGCGATTCGCTTACAGTTTTGGCCCATCGGCGGCATGAAAACTGTGGCTCGCGCCTTGCGAAAATGCGTCATCTGCTGCCGGTCCAGACCTCGTCTTGTGGAACACATCATGGCTGACCTACCAAAGGATCGAGTACAAGATTCGCCTGCATTCAGCGTCACTGGAATTGATTACTGCGGTCCCTTCTACTATAAGCCAGATGGGCGCAGTCGAGCACCGATGAAATCTTACATCTGCGTGTTCATCTGTTTTGCAACAAAGGCCGTCTGGTTGGAATTGGTGAAGGACCTAACCACTGCTGCTTTCTTGAGCGCCCTCAAACGCTTCCTTGCCACGCGCAGTATTCCCCGATGCATTTGGTCGGATAATGCCACCAATTTTTCGGCGGCTATTAATGAGTGAGAAGCATCGTGCTAAAGTTCATAATCATTGCATCAACAACGGCTTCGACTGGAGATTCACACCGCCTCGCTCGCCGCATTCCGGCGGCTTGTGGGAGGCAGCAATGAAGACGACCAAGCAGCATTTCTATCGCGCCTTGAGATCGTCACTTTTTGGATTCGACGAGCTGCGGACATTGGTCTGCTAAATCCAGGCTGTAATGAATTCTCGTCCTCTTATCTCGATTTCAGAAAACCCTGAAGATCTTAGCGTCCTTACACGCGGACATTTTTTAATTGGTCGTCCGCTGATGGAGTTCCCTGAGCCAGACGTTACGGGTCTCAACTCAGCGAGTCTCCTGTGCCCAGCAGATCTTTTGGAAGCGTTGGAGTGAGGAGTACATGACTCTGCTTCAACAACGTGACAAATGGCGCACACCACAACCCTCGATCCAAGTCAACGATGTCGTTTGCATCAAGGATGAAAAGTTGCCACCATTGAAGTGGCCCTTAGCGCGGGTGATCGAGGTTATAGCTGGAACTGACGCTATGACAGTTGCCATCCTGCAGACACCCTCTGGAACCACTCGTCGAGCCGTCAACAAGCTGTGCGTCCTTTCAGTTGAGGATCCTGTTAAAAGCCCTGGTCTTTCAACGGGGGGGAGTATGTTCGGAGCAGCAGCCGTTAATATCTTAAGTCACGTCTCTCTTCAGTTTTCTGTTATCGCGCTCATCCTATGTACTTGGACCCCTCCAGCAGTCTAGTCGGTCGTTCCTCTACGAGGCAGTCGGTCAGCAGTACTCTTCGTCGCCCAAAACACCTAGCACCTAAATCAAAGTCCACGGCCACGGCCTCTAACAAACTATATCGAACAATAAACGCCAAATTGACTGTGGAGTCAGAGTTGCCGAAAAAGCTCGGCAGCTTCCAATACATAGTATACCGAAAAGACCACTGAGCTGAGCTGAGCTGAAAGCTAAAAACGCTCGCTGAAATCAGCTGAGCTTAGTTTGATCGATCAAGCATGTTTGTTTTTCAGCAAGCTGATTGCTGATTTTGTACAAGTGTATTGGTTCATTAGTGAAAGAAAATGGGCTGCGAAACATTGTTAAGCTAAATTGCACTTGACCCAGCCCTGTGAAATAAGCGGGATTATTAAAAATTATTCAAATCGTTTTAATTTCTATAAAAACCTGGAAGGCGATATCAGATAAATTAGGCAAAAATGTTTTATTATTGACCTTTTTCATATGTCAATAATAAATATAATATAATACTATGTCCCCAAGTAAGTAAACACTCGAAAGACATCACAATGTTTATTATCATAAAAAAATTAATAATTGAAAAATATAATAATAATTCGTAAAATAAAAGTAATACGAATACAATACACAACAAAAATGTTATTGAAATACACGGAATTAAAAAAAAGGAAACTTGCGCCTGGCTACTGTACTTGCTGTGATGCAGCAATCAGATCAGCCGACAATGTACGCACCTACCAGCTGATTCTGCCTGAAAAAAGCTCTCAGATCAGCTCGGCTTTCAGCTCCGATTTTAGCTCTTTGTCAGCTCCGATTTCAGCTGCAGTGTGCGCAGGCCCTAAGGAAGTTTGCGCATGCTTAACGAAATAATTTGAAAATTATAGCATTCCAAGGAGGATTGTCAGTGATAGGGGCTCATGTTCCACATCGTTGGAATTCGTTGCAACTGCTTCAGCACAGGCAAATGGGCAATTGGAGAGAGTAAATATAACAATGAAAAGTTTGTTAGCAAAGATAACTGAGCCAGTGCAACATTCAGATTAGTGTAAACTTCTTACAAAAGCGGAAAATGCAATAAACAATTCGAAACATTTGGTTACTGGGAAAATACTATCAGTAATGCCCTTCGGTGTCCAGCAAAGAGGCTGTGATATTGACGCTCTAACGGAATTTCTAGAAGACAATAGATACTAAAGCAATTCGGAAAGGAGAATTAGGTAAAATAACTGAAAGCCAAATTAAGACCAAACACTATTCTGATACAAATATTAAGAAGCATAAGGAAGGATACTTTGTTCTTGTACGAAACGTTTACACTACGATAGGCACAATTAAGAAATTTATTCCAAAATTTGAAGGGCCATACATTATCAAACAAATTTACCAAATGATCGGTATGTTATAACTGACATTGACAATTGTGAAGTATCGCAAATTCCGTATGACGGTGTAATAGAAGCATGTCGACTTCGGATATATGTAAATTGCCGTGATCAGTGTAGAAGTATCTCCTACTAATCTGTATTTTATTATTTCAGCTCTGTAAATACCATTAGTAAACAATTGTAAGGATCGAGGGCAATCCATTTGTCAGGATGGCCGACATTTAAGGCAACAGCTAAATACCATAACCCATAATACCCTTAACGACTAAAACGGCTATCACAGCTCTTAAGTCCCATAAAAAACATAGCTCGCAAACAACGGTCAACACTTTTTCCCTTTGCTGTCTCGTCATTGACGAAACAGAAAAAGACGACGCAGACACGGTCTCTCACTGAGCAGAACACTTTTTGTCTCTTCGCTTGTGTTAAGTGTCTCGTGTTTTCGGTTGAGCCGACACACGATCGGGTCTCACAATAACAACTTCGAAAGACACTTTTGATCAAGCGCTCACAGAAAAAGTGTCTTTAGATGAGCAGAACCAAAAAGTGTCTGAGTAAAGTGTTTTTAGTTTTTTTTCGTGTTTATGTTTATTTTTTCATGTTTTCCGCATCTTTTGGGTTATTGTATTGTAATATGTATATTTATTTGCAAAATTTTCTGCAAACTTAAGAGACATGATGAAGAAGAGATTTGATGATAATGGAGGTTATACCCGTTCTAAATTATTTTGTACATATGGATGTATGTATATATATATTTTATTAATAAGAATTAAGCTTAACCACTAACAAGGAGTTAATATTTTCCGCACTTAAGGAGCAACGTTTTTCATTCAAAATATAATGAAGCGCTGAAAATGCTCTTTCGACCGATACCTGAGTGGCCGGTGTAGCCAGCACCACCTGTGCGAGCGAATTCAAGTGTGGTGATCTTAGCTTCATGTCGGTAAAAAACTGCAATATATCGGCATTTAATGGTAAACGGCAATTGTTCATAGCAAAGTTCTCCACATCAGTAAAAATTTTCGAAAGCTGTTCAGGAACAGGCTATTTTTGGGTTTGGGACAGTGTCTGAACACCATCCAAATATTCGGAGAACAGCGACTTTTCCTCTGCAGCACTAGTATCACTGGTGGGTGATGATTCTTTTTCAAGATCATTGATATTCATCTCATATTTTGTCATATTTTGATTTGTGGCGTAGACCTAAATATTTAAAGGAAAATTAGTTTTCATATTTTTGACTTTAGTACATTTGTGAGTTTTTGACAAGGACAATTTTATTTGTTAAAAACAATTAATCAAAACTACTAACAATAAACATCAATGAACAGGACTAGCACTTCAACCACACTTAAATTTGATTGCCTTACTTGCTTTAATTCGAAAATACGATATACTATTTTTTTTAAATTTTGTTTGGCCAACAATTTCTGTTGGTCATTTAATATTATGTTTACTCTTGGATCCATGTAAATTGCAGCTAATAATGCTTCATTTTCGAGCAACTTACATTCTCGTTTTGTAATCTGTTCCAATAACTTTTTTGTCAAATAATTTGGACTTTTTTCGCACTTCAGTTTGAGCTCCATCCATATTATAAAGAACTCACTGTACACTAATTGCTTCTGCTGCAGTTTTAAGGTAGCTTCATACGTGTCTTTGAACGCATCAATATAAAGTTCAATCCAATCCCAGTCAATGTCGAAACTCATAATAGACTCCACGGTAAGAAACTCCTTTAATTCAAATAATTTGTCCAACATTATGTAAGTGGAATTCCATCTAGTGACAACGTCTAGCGAAGGAATGTTTTTTTTGTGCTCGATTAAGATACGCCTGTGCAATTTAAATAGTGCTTAGCTTGTATATGTTACATACTTAAAGAAAAAAAGGTGATATCTTTACTTACCTATAGGTTCCTGTACGCAGCGCTTTGCACACTTTGCGGCAACTATTAATCTTAGTGCTGATTTCGATCTGCTTGTTAACGTCAAACACGCATAATTGAAGCGTGTGTGCAGCACACCGCACGAGGTGAATATTTGCCAGTTCTATGGTATCAAGCTTTTCCATAACATCGTCTCCGTTCTTATCGTCATCCAATTTTCTTCCGTAGCATCATCATTTAAAATGTCAATGGCTTTGATCATATTTCTACCATTATCCGATGTAATGCTGTACGTAAAATTATATTTCTTTGACGTTGAAGATAATTCAAAGTTGATGTCTGTAATTGAATTCTTACCTGAAGACTTGATCAAGCTCTATACCGTAGTCTTGTAGGATCTCCATAATTTTTTCTTTGATGTACAACCCGGTATGCGAATGTAGTAGCTGTATCATCCCTAAAGTCTTTACGACGATCTCACTTTTACACAGCGTTGAGTGTATTATTTGTAAATTTACACCAAGAATTGCTTTGTCCATTCTAGTGGCAACATCTATTTTAAGTGATATTAATTTTCCCTTCGTGATACTTTTTATGTTGTCTTTGATAGACTGCTCTCTAATTTTTACATAATTCATTACATTACGTGACGTTATAGGACTCATTGAGAGCGCATCATATATTGGGTTTACAATTTCGCGGAACCCTTCGCTATCCAAAAGCAAAAATGGCCTTCCGTCTGTGGTTACAATCTTTATAACTGAAGAAACTAATGCCTCTTCAGTTGTTTCGTATGTTATTTTTCGATTTTTAGATTTTGGTTGCTCTTCAGTGGTGTTGCTGTCCAAATCTTCATACGCTTCAGCATGTTTTGTCGTCAAATGGCGCCTTAAATTTGTTATGTGCCTGCCGGTCAGTTCCACACCACATACGTTGCAAGTTGATTTGTTATTTTTTGCATTAAATTTATAACACAAGCGAACATTTTTGTTTTGCTTTTCACGATTAATTTTAGCTCTAATAGTCCAACCGCATATAATTCACAAAGGCAAGTGATCGTTGCCATAGGCACCACACGTACAAGCACGCATACATACGCAAAAGACACTTTTTTCGTTCGCTCGCGACAAGATGCTCAGTGAAAAACAGTAACAAGAGAGAAGTGAAAAAATCGGTCTTTGCTTGAGCGAAGAGCGAGTTGAGCAAAAACAGATTTGATCGGGTCTTTTCTGTCCCTTTTCTCAATGTGTCCGTAAATGAGAGGTTTTTATCAGACACCCCGAAAGTTTCAACCGTTATTTGCGAGGTCTGATAAAAAATCATATTTTGACCGTTTTTCGTGTGAGGTTGTGGCAGGTAAATCGGTATAGAAGCCAAACGGCTCCGAAACGCAGAAAGAGCTTTTAGACTTAGGTAATAAATAGTTCAAAGAACATATACAAAAAAAATCTCGGGAAAATGTAGGGATATATTTTTGTAAAGTCCAGTCAAAGTTGAAAAACTGCTCAAAAGTTAGGTACTAATAAATCCATATGCTCAGGTACACTCAATAATAGAATAATTTTCCATTTCACGCTACCTTAATTATGTTGTTGGTTATGAATGAATATGCAGGCTAGTATTTCTACCCTTACCTGTCTTTTTGACAAGGTTTTGCATGCACGAATTAGGTGTATGGAGTTCATTTTAAAACTTGCATATACCATTCCGGGAGAGGGAGAATCTTTTGACAACAGCACGCACACAAAGGAAATAGAAAAGACTAGGAACAAAATTATTCAAGAAAAACTCTTAGATAAACTATCACTGAAGGTGGACTGCCCCAAACAAGGATTTGGAAACACAAACTCATCACGGACATTCTTTGAGAAAAACGAAATTACTGCAGAAATAACTGGGGTGGATATTGACATTATCAAATTTGAATATTTTAAGCTGCAAAGAAAAAATAAATACCCGCAAGTTCGGTGAATATGCCTCGAAGACTGCAGAGCTGTTACTGGAAAAATATCCTGAAAAGAAGCTAACTCCCACGCTTCATAAAATTCTGGCACATGGTCAAATTTTAATTGAACATCAGAGCCTACCAATTGGAGAGATGTCAGAGGAAACCCAGGAAACGATAAACAAAGATTACAAAAAATACAGGAATATGAATACGTGCAAGACATCACGAATTAAGCAAAACCAAGACCTTTTTAACAAGTTGGCAGCCTCTTCAGATCCATATATTTCATCCATTAGATATGTGAGATCACAAAATAAATCGGCAAGCAGTTATTTTTCAGAAATGATAAGTTTATTAGATATTCCTGTTTATTAGATATTCCTGTTCTGCTCCTGCCCAGCTCTCAGCAGAAGAAGGCTTCAGCACTTGGGCTCAGCCTTTCTACACGACATTTCAGAGATGTCCAAACTATGTCCCAGGAAGATAGCGAACTTTGTGAGAGCATCTGGATGGGATAATTGCTGACAGGAAGTCTCACAACGCAGGAAGGAATGATCCTATGCGGTATCACAACGGGCCGAAACCGGCTTAAGTGTGACGGGCTCCGAGCGAGCCCGGCAGCCGCCTCAACCTAACCTAACCTAGATATTCCTCCCACTAAACAGGAAGTGAAGGATTATTTTACAGAAAAAAAAATATTACCCAACTTTCAGAATAAAAAAAAAAATTGTTTTTGCTATTTAAATTTTTATAATTTAGGTTAAGTTGAAAATTAAATAAAATATAATATTTTATAGTAAAAAACACCATTAAAAGTACTTTTCGATAAAAAAAAAAATTAAAATTGAGCATTTTACATAGGAAAATATGCACCGGCAACAAAGTTCAACTTTAACCCATTATTGTGAAGCTTTAAGACACTGCACTGTGGTTCCGCTTGTATGGAAGCGCGGCCAAAAATACTTCTAATGGCAGTAGAGAGCTGAAAGTTTTACCAAGCCTCTTAAATAGTATTTGTAGTTGCAAAAAACTGCCAACCAATTAACCTCAATTTATAAAATGTAACAAATAAATAAACAATAACAATTTATGAGCAATTTAAATGCTGAAAAATATTTACAAAGTTTGTAGTTTCAAAATAATGCACAATTTTAAAATGGCTCCTCAAGTAAACTATAAACTGAATCAAATAATTTTGAATTGTCTTTTTTTGCAATCTTTGTCTGCCCAGTAATATATGGGTCGGACCGTAAAAGAAGGTAATTTAGTATATCCGTATTTGTTAATATTCGTGACATTTTGCGGGTATGATTCAGTCTGCATTTCTTCATTTCTTTATTGTTCGCCTCTGCCGCTTCCTTCGAGAGTTCTCCAATTGATACGATTGCGTGCTCTATAACAGCAGATCCATGAATGAGCACCTTATGGACTGTTGCCGGCAAATAGTACCAGGGATACTTTTTGATTAACTCTTTGGCAGTATCTAGAGCATATTCATTGAATTTTTCCACACTGATTTTGTGTCCCGATCCTAAAGCTTGAAGTAACGTGGCACAACGATGGATCAGATTTTCATTAAGACCTGTAATTTCAGAAGCCAACCGTGGATTTGAAAAAAATTTTCTTGCTACATTGCCATCGTTGGAAGTTCCTTTACCTCCATCTCTAGGCTGGTCTACTATTAAGCCCATTTTATCCCGAAAATCATTTTGAATTTTTCTCTTTCTTTCTAAAACTTTTTGTTTTTGTTGGAGCCCTCTAGCCTGTCACATTTTAATGTCCGACTTATACGAAAGGTGTAAAAAGTATTCGAAGAATCTTATCTTTGCATGAAGTGGAGATAAGCCAAATTCGAAATATTTTTTTAAAACCCCTTTGTCCAAACATTCATTCAAATTGTTCATCTCCGTTGGCTTTGCATGACATATATAACATTTAGTAGAGTGCGAATCACTTAAAGCGTTGCAAACTTTTCCATCTACCATAGTTAATTATTAATATTAGTATAATATTAAATATTAAGAGCTTTTTTATACAAATTGTACACCAAAATTAAAGACGAATACAAACACACAAAACAAACACGGTGGCTCTGCTGGGCAAGTTCGACCTTGAAAATATAAGATGTGTTAGACTATTGAATATTTCACACACATCTGCAAGTTTCTGCAGCTGACTTAAACACTTTTATTAAGTAAAGACTTAAATTAATACAATGAATATAAAATCTATGGGGGAATCGGGGGGGAACACAACTAAAACTTTAAGTAAACATAAAAATCATGCACAAAAAAGGAACAAAAACAAAGGTTACATAAAACATTAATTTTAAAAGGTCTAACACACAAATTAGTTTTTAATTATTTACAAAAATAAAATAAACACCTTTAACCTCAAAATCCATTGATAACTTTTTAAATTGTAATCATAACAAGAACACGCAAACAACTTGAAGCTGACTTTTTCGTTAAAAGTTTTAGCTTATGCTTGGCTTTGCTCTAAAAATGAACACGTGTTCATGCGTTTTGTTCTATTTTTAGAAAGTCCCGTTATGTTTCCGGAAAAATCCTGTTTGCCCATGCGAAGATTGAAAATTTTAGAGACAATTGGCTTACAATTTTTTTTTATACGTTATCATAATTTTTTTGATTTTTGTGCACTGTAGCATAATTTACTTAAGCAGATTAAATTTTGAAAGATTTTTCTTTCAAATGCAGTTTGTGTCATGAAGATATCTCTATTTGTTCAGAAGTTATTAATTTAGCAAGCTGATACGGCGGAATGCGCCACTGTGCGTCGGTTCTTGACTTCTTTGCTGCCGTATTACCAACTTTGTCAACAAATTCTTTTTTTCAAAGAATAAATATACATTTTTTAAAAATATACGTTCTAAGAATATATGTATACATTAGTGTCCCTTATTTATCGAAAGTAAAATGTCGTACTTTTGTATCCTAATAACTAATACAAATTATTTTAGCTTTTTATACCCGATACTCAAAATGAGTATTGGGGTATATTAGATTTGTGGTGAAAATGGATGTGTGTAACGTCCAGAAGGAAGCGTTTCCGACCCCATAAAGTATATATATTCTTGATCAGTATCAATAGCCGAGTCGATTGAGCCATGTCTGTCTGTCCGTCTGTCCGTCCGTCCGTCTGTCCTTCTGTCCGTCCCTATCAGCGCCTAGTGCTCAAAGACTATAAGAGCTAGAGCAACGACATTTTGTATCCAGCCTTCTGTGATATGTCACTGTTACAAGTATATTTCAAAACATCGCCCCGCCCACTTCCGCCCCCATAAGGATACGAGAAAACCAAAAACGCAGAATCGTAGAGAATGACCATATCTATTAGACTGCAGAATTTGAATTGGATCGTTTTATTATTATAGCCAGTATGAAGAAAACAATTTCATTTTTTCTCGCCCTGTCTCTCTCTAACACACACGTATCATAGCCGGCTTTGCTTAGCGCAAAACATTAGCGCCTAGATCTCAGAGACTACAGGAGCTAGAGCAACTAAATTTGGTATCCACACTCCTGTGATATCGGACCTTGACGAGTTTGTTTCAAAATTTCGCCCCACCCCCTTCCGCCCCCACAAAGGACGAAAATCTGTGGCATCCACAATTTTGAAGATACAAGAAACATATAAGATAGATACAAGATACAAGAAAGATAAAAACGCACAATCATAGAGAATGACCATATCTACCAGTTTGCCGAATCTGGATCAGATCGGATCATTTTAATAGCCAAAAGGAACAAATCAATTTGCAGTGGCTACGCAGCGCCCGTCGACACGTTCTGACTGATTTTCTGTCTCTCTCGCACGCACTCTTTGTCGTTTAATGCAACCATACTGACTATGTATCGGGTATAAATGTAGAGTTGCGGTCGCAGCAGCAACTGACAACGTTCCCCCTCGTTTAAATTACATTAAACCGTGCCGAATCGTGTTAGAAGTTTTGATTTTAACCACGCATACATTTTACATTTAGGTTTCTGGAAACCTGTTCGTAACTCGCGTCAAATTTAATTTGTAATTTAATTTTGTAATCCTTATTTGACTTTTATTTATTAATATTAAATATATATATTCAATTCGCTTCTAGCTCTTGCTTAAGCCGGTCGTGTTTTTCTCGCTCCTGCATTGTCTGCCCTTTGTTTAAATATCATATCAACATTATTGTCATTCTGTTTTTGTATATCATCGAATCTCTTCAATATTGATTATAAATTGTGTTGATCACCAGTGTTTCGTTTGTCAACAATTGTTTTATATAAATACAATATCGCAACATATTAACGGACTCGTGCAAGCAATTTGTTATTGCTTTTACCCAGTCTGCTTTTGGTCATTGTTTCTTCGGTGTGCACTGTTCTCACGCATCAGCGTTTACATCTCCTACACTCTCTCTTGAAAGCATAGCGGGCCTGCTGCTCGCATTCTTTTCATTTTTGGACGTTGACATGCAATGACTGCATCTTTCAAGAGGCGATGCAGTTACTGCACCGTCAAGTGGCCCGTGTGAAACCAGCAGAAGGCTGTTACGCGCGGATCCCAGGCAAAACGCAGCCCTCCTCCCGCCCAACCGACCGAGGGGCGCTGCCGCATGACGCGCGGCGCGTAGCCGAACCGAACGCGAACATGCAAGAAAGATAGCTGTTAGACTAACATTCGAGGAAAATTAGCACTAAACTTACTAAGAAACTAAGCATGCAATCAAAATACAAATACCACTACAATTACTAATTACTAGAAAGGTGTGTAAGGATTAGTAATTTAATAAGGGGAAGAGAATTAGTGGTGGATATAATATGGTAGAGCGAATTATAATCCGAGCATAAGACCCTAAACGGTTCATGCAAGGAATAATTCGATCTACAAAGTGGAAGGAACAACGGTATAAAATTTCTAGTCAGTCTAATGGGAATCGTGAAGCTTATGCGGCTCAACAGATCAGGGCTGTCTATGTTACCCCCGATCAAGTTGTGCATAAATATCACACCAAGCATTTTCCTACGGTTAATTAAGGATGGGAGGTTTACTAATAGTAGTCTACTAGAGTAAGATGGGAGTCTTACACCCGCATCCCAGTTAAGGCCCCGCAGAGCAAAGAGCAAAAAGTTTTTCTGTACTGATTCTATACGGTCCTGGTGTACTTTGTATTGAGGGCACCATACACAGGAGCCGTATTCTAAAATCGGACGAACTAGCGTAGTATAGAGAGTCTTTGTTATATAGGGGTCGTCAAATTCTTTTGACCACCTCTTTATAAACCCAAGCACGCCCATGGCCTTATTTACCATGGTAGAAACTTTGCGTCTAATAAGACACCAAGATCATTCACCAGGGTAATTCTCTCAAGAGAACCGCCACATAGGGTATAGGTAGCCAACAAGGGGCTAGAACGATGAAATGTCATTACTTTGCATTTCGAGGCATTAAGGTGTAACAAGTTTGCACAGCACCATGACTGAAAGTTATTGAGATCGGATTGCAAGCGAGAATGAAATGAAATGTCCTTATACTGGACACAGAGTTTAACATCATCCGCATACATAAGTACTCGAGAATATGTTAATACCGAAGGCAAGTCATTAATAAAGAGTGTAAAGAGTAAGGGGCCTAGATGGCTGCCCTGTGGTACTCCCCGAAGAAACCTTTACTGGTGAAGAGAGGGAGTTTTTGAAGAGGACTCTTTGAGACCTGAAACAAAGATAGCTAGAAATCCATCTCAGGAGGTTGGGCGGAAACCCTAAAAGGTCAAGTTTATGTGCTAGAAGGGAATGGTTTACAGAGTCGAATGCTTTACTGAAGTCGGTGTAAATAACATCCGTCTGTAAGTTACCTTGAAAGCCTTTAATAATGAAAGAGGTAAACTCTAACAAGTTCGTGGTGGTTGATCGCCGCCTTATAAATCCATGCTGAGTTGGAGATATAAGTGACTTGCAGAGATGTTGCAAGTGCGGAGTTAAAACCTTCTCAAACATTTTAGGAATAGCGGATAACTTTGCTATACCTCTATAATTTTTTGCATCAGACTTGCTACCTTTTTTATGGAGAGGAATTATAAACGATTCCTTCCAGATCGGGGGGAAGCAAGAAGAATCAATGGACAGGGTGAATAGTTTAAGCAAAGGTCCACACAGAGCCTCGGCGCAGTACCTGAGTACACAACCTGGAACCCCGTCTGGACCCGGTGAAAACACCGGCTTAACTAGTCGAAGATCATGAAGTAGAGAACATTCATTTAACAAGGGACTGAAAATGCCGTTCGACCTCGGTAAACCGTATGGGTACGGATGACCAGAGTAGCTTTCCTCAGAATAGGTGGTTTGGAAAAATTGGGCAAAAAGATCGGCGATTGCCTGATCATTATTTGCCGACGTATTACAAAATGATAGCGAGGATGGGTGTGCGGACGTTCTACGCTTACTGTTTACGAAGCAGTAAAACTGTTTAGGGTCCTGAGAAAAACGTATCCTGCATCGAGATAGGTAGTTCTTATAGCATTGAGCATTAAGAACTGAAAAGTTTGACCGAGCTATTACATAGCGAGAGTGGGAAGTAGGAGAACCCACTTCTTGATATTTTTATAAAGTCTTGATTTTAAGTTTTTAGACTGGATAACTCTTTGGTAAACCAAGGGGTTTTCCAGATCTAATCGGACAAGAAAGCGGGACACAAGAATCAAAAAAATGTGTCAAGAGCATTGTAAAAGATGTTTGTGCCTTTTATGACATCAGTGCACAAGTACAAAGCGGACCAATCAAAATCCCTAATGAGGTTATTAAGCTTCGCAAACTCGGCTTTACGAAAGCAGCGGACACTTTCAGGTAGTCTACTCGACCGATCCAATACAGTTGGTCCTATATCTAGCGACACCTCGAAAGTAGGATGGTAGGCGTCTTCAGGTATAGTGAGCGGAAGGGCTCGGGTTAACAACACTATGGTCGGATCCGATACAAAGCACAGATCAAGCAATCGATCCAAGGAATTTTTCACATGATTGACTTGAGACAGGGACAGGTCAAGCAAGCCGTCAACAAAGTCATGTCGTGACATGGGCACTAGGATACTAGACTCGTTTACCGAAGACCAAACAGTTCCTGGCAAGTTGAAGTCACCAAGAACTATCATATGATCTTTATCTGATAGCGAGGAAGAAACAGCGGTTAAAGCGGACAAGTGCTGCTCATAAATTGAGATATCCGAAGAAGGTGGAATATATGAGCAAGTAATGAATATAGCGAAAGCGGGAAGAATCAGTTTTACACACAGGAATTCCAGTTCCTGTTGGACTTGGACTGTGAAGTGTTCCGACGCGAAGTTAGAGTTCACTGCAATCAGAACCCCTCCTGCACGTCGAGACGAACGATCTTTCCTAAAAGTTGTGTACCGGCCTGTCAAAACCTCGGAACTAAGAATGTCCGGCTTTAACCAGGTTTCGGTAAGCACAATAACGTGGGAAGCAAATGCAACACTATCCCGGAAAAGAATGCTGAGTTTACTACGCAGGCCTCTAACATTCTGATAAGTTACTAAGAGTGAAGTTAGTTTTTTAGAAGGGTTGAGGAAGTTGAGGTTGACGTTGAGGATGAGGATGAGGATGGCACACTGGGATGATTTGTGAGAGTTATTGGGGCCTATTCTTCTTCTTTGCCTTAAACTCCTTCACCACCAAATGCTCTGGCCAAAATTTGGCAGAGCAAATGGTGTCAAAGTGAGTTGGGGAGACACTTATCTTGAACGAAGATATCTCCCTGGCATAAGAGAAATTAAACTTCTCCACCTTTAAACCCACGGCTTTTATTCTGCTTTGAATAAAAGCAGTTACATCATTCGATGTGAGATCAGGGGCCAGCCGTGAGACAAAAACTTGTCGTTTTGGTGGGACTCCCACCAGTGGTTTGGGCACCACAGGCCTAGTACCTGTGGTGGCAATATCCGGAGGTCCGGAACTTCTAATCACTGGTGGGATCGGTATGGACGGGACAACTAACGAGCTTGCGGACACCACGGACACGGACGCTACAGACGTACTTGGCTGCACGTTCTCCGAGGCGATGAATTCGGCTACCGAATCTGCATCGCCAGCAGCCGTCGTTGCTCTTGGGGTGGCAAACGAAATCAGCTGCTGTACACATTGAGTGGTCGGAGTCCGATTTTCGGCAACGAGCGGCTGAGCGACTATTGGCACTTGCAGATCCCGCGGAGTGACCTTTTTGCGCCTCGGAGACTCATTCAGCAGTTTTAAACCGCTAAACTGAGCCTCCATGGCTAGGAGCCGATCGTATTGGTTTTTAAAACCAACGGTCAGCTCCCTAAAGCCACTCCGCGTCTGCCTCATAAAAGCTACCATGTCTTTTTTCAACCGCACGGCATGCCTCGCAACTGTAGTGCAAACCATTACGCTTTGAAATAGCATCACCCACAAGGCCAGAAAATCCAGCGCATTTTGCGTGCACTACGCTGTCGCAGAGCCAGCAGGGGATAACCGGCTGATCGTGGGTGATCTGCTTATTACATGATTTTTTGGCACAGACAACAGAAAACTCCATAATAAAAATTTGAACAAAATTAAAATCAAATAATATATCAAAACAAATGGCTATCAAACCAGTGTGCCAGACAAACGCTAATAGGAGGAGAGGAGAACAGTTGCAGCAGCAGCTAATGAGAGAGAGAGAGCTACTGAACAGAAAGTTACGAGAGCGAGAGAGAAAGAACAGTTATTTAAGTTTAGGTGATAGGGAGAGAGTGATAATACAACAAAAGCTACAAGACGAGAGCGGACTGTAATGCAATGTAATGCGTACTCACTCACTGCAACAACACAAACACGACAAGCCGACGCCGAAAAATAAAAAGTTAAATAATGTTTTAACACAAATCAAAGGGCATGCACTCGCGGAATAGAAAAGGTTTCCAGATTGTAGGCTGGTTAGGAAGTTAATTAAAGTTTATTTAGGAAAACACCGGCTGTTTATTCAAAACAAAAGGAAAAAATGCGGAGCGCAAAACAAAAACGCATCTGATCACTACGAAAGAGAACGAACGAAGTGGTTTTTTTTTTTTTTTTTTACTTATCATCAAAAATAACTAACATTCTTTATTTGGAGTAATACACCTAAGCCTAAGGGGCCTGCAGGGGCCTCCGTCTCAGACCATTTGGATCTGGAGTCGTCGCTTGCTCGCCTCCCGTCGCTTCTTGTCGCGCTTGCGACGAGCCTGGGTCGCATCCCGGAACAGCTGGACGCCATCGCGCTGCTCCACTTCAGTCTGCAGCAGAGCCAGGCCGTGCAGGTTCCAGCCGAGGATGTCCCTTAGCTGGCCGACATCCCGCTTGAGCATTGTGAGAAGTTTCAGCAGCAGCGGCTTCATGCTCTTGGTTGCCGAAATGGGCTTCATGTGAACCTTGAAGAGGAATATGGTGACGCGACAGAGCAGCTCCAGTTGATCGGGTCGCTGGGTTAGCAGGATGGGCAGGCGCTCAAGCAGCTCGCAGACAACGGAAAAGGGCAGGAGGAGAAGCGCCTCTTCCAGATCGGATGCGCGTATCCGCATGAATGTGTTGACTAGAAAATCAACGGGGTTCTTGACCTGCAGGGCTTGCATCAGAGGGTGCAGTTCCGGTTTCTCCTCAGCCTCCAGCTCGAACTGCTTCGATATCTCCAGGCACTCCAAAATGGACTCGGCCGCTTTCTCCGAGCCCACCGTCTTGCGAGAGGCCATCTTCAGGCTGGGCAGCAGGGGCACGCTGTTGTCTTCTCCAGTGGCAAGCTGCTCATTCTCCATCTGCTCGCGCTCCTCCTCCTGGACATCCTTCAGCACTATTGTCTCGTCCGTCCTCTCGTACATTCGCAAAGTGCGGTCCGAGCCGCAGGTGACCAGGAAGCGGCCATTGGGCGACACTGCCAGGCAATAGGCCTCGCCTATGTGACCGGGAAGTGTGAGGATCTTTTCAAAGGAGTCGCCGTCCCACTGCTTGACCTTGCCGTCCTTTCCGCAGCTGAAGAACATGTGCGTTTTGGGAATGAACTGCACACACATTACTGTGTCGTCGTGGGCGAAGATTGAGCGATGACAGTCGCCAAAGTTCAGGCCCCAGACCTTTATGTTGCGATCAGCAGACCCGGTGACGACCAAATTAGAATCGTAGGAGATGTCGAGGCAGAGCACGGGCAGCTTGTGGCCGTACAGCGACAGATAGAACTTGAAGGTGTCCAGAAAGAAGATCTTGACGGTGGCATCCAGCAGTCCCACTGCCAGATACTTCATGTCCGGACTGACGCCCACACAGAGCACAGTCTCCTCCAGCTTCAGCGTGTTCTTGTGCAGCAGTGACAGGACCTTGTTCTCGCCCGCTCCCTCCGCAGCATCAATCAGCTCAAAGGTCCAGATCTTGAGAGTCTTGCTCCCACTCTCTCTGGATTGCCTATATTCTCCGTCTTTGTGGACTATTCTTTTGTTGTCTCTGCTTTGGTGAGTTTACTGCTCGTTCCCTGCACTTCGTTGGATCGTCTGCTCTGAAATATTGCCGGTCGTTCCTCTTCGAGGCAGTCGGTCAGCAGTCCTTCTCGTCGCCCAAAACGCCTAACACCCAAATCGAAGTCCACGGTTTCTTACAAACAATATCGAACAATAAACGCCAAATTGTAACCTAAAAAACCTATCCAGTCTAAAAAAACTTAAAATCAAGACTTTATAAAAAAATTTCAAGAAGTTGGTTCTCCTACTTCTTAATCTCGCTATATAATAGCTCGGTCAAACTTTTCAGTTCTTAATGCCCAATTCTATAAGAACTACCTATCTCGATGCAGGATAAGTTTTTCACAGGACCCAAAACAGTTTTGCAGCTTCGTAAACAGTAAGCTTAAAACGTCCGCATATCCATCCTCGCTATCATTTTGTAATACGTCGGCAAATAATGATCAGGCATTTGCCGATCTTTTTGCCCAACTTTTCCAAGCAACCTGTTATTAATTATGTAACTCAATTACAATCTTTATTTGTTGAATTCAAACACATAAATGTTCAAAATCTGCCGTTTGGCATTTGAATTACTTCTCTTCGGGTTTGCTGAAGACAAAGGTCAAATTGCATTTTCCGCAATAATGACGATCTTCGTGAGCAGCCATGAAAACTCCAGCCCCACAATTCTCTCCAGGGCATTCACGGCGCAGACGATGAATCTTTCCATTCTCGTCGACCTTGTAGTACTTCAAGACCGCGAGCTTGACCTTCTTCCTCTTGTGCTTAATTTTCTTGGGAGTGGAATAGTTCTTCTTCTTGCGTTTTTTGGCTCCACCACGAAGCCGAAGTACTAAATGCAAGGTTGACTCCTTCTGAATGTTATAATCAGATAGTGTTCGGCCATCTTCCAATTGCTTGCCAGCGAAGATCAAACGCTGTTGATCTGGAGGAATTCCTTCTTTGTCCTGAATCTTGGCTTTGACATTTTCGATGGTATCCGACGGTTCGACCTCAAGAGTTATGGTCTTGCCCGTAAGGGTCTTTACAAAGATCTGCATGGTTTAGTCCAGTCACCAAACCTATAGCGACGACAGATTTAAAAGAAAGTAATAATTGTAATAATGTAATAAGCAATGTAATAATTCCTCGTCCAGATTCAGTCATTTATCTACGACGCTTCTAAAAATTGAAAATTCTGCCTGGAAAAATACTTTAACACCTTCTTTTGCAGCATTTAACTAAACAAAATACGTAAAGAAACAAAAATATCCAAAATGCCCAGTATTAAACTGCAGTCCTCGGACGAGGAAATCTTCGATACCGACATCCAGATCGCGAAGTGCTCTGGAACTATCAAGACAATGCTTGAGGATTGTGGAATGGAGGATGATGAGAATGCCATTGTCCCTCTGCCGAATGTGAATTCCACCATTTTGCGTAAGGTACTGACCTGGGCCCACTACCATAAGGATGATCCTCAGCCCACTGAAGATGACGAAAGCAAGGAAAAGCGCACCGACGACATCATCTCGTGGGACGCCGATTTCCTCAAGGTAGACCAGGGCACACTCTTCGAGCTAATCCTGGCCGCCAATTATCTGGATATTAAGGGTTTGCTCGAGCTGACTTGCAAGACCGTGGCAAACATGATTAAGGGAAAGACTCCAGAGGAGATACGTAAGACTTTCAACATTAAGAAGGACTTCACTCCCGCCGAAGAGGAGCAGGTGCGCAAGGAGAATGAGTGGTGCGAGGAGAAGTGAGAAGGCGTAACAGGGAAGCGGTTGACCATCAAGCCGCCTTCAGCTGCTGGCTGATTACACAATAATTTAATAATTTTAATGTATTTGATTTATTAACCCTATTCTGTGGTTACTTTGTCATACACTAATTAAAATATGCGAAATTATGTACCCTATGCGTTTAAAAAAAATAGCTTCACCTATTCGGAGGGAAGCTACTCTGGTCATACGTACCCATACGGCTTACCGAGGTCAAACGGCATTTTCAGTCCCTTGTTAAATGAATGTTCTCTACTTCATGATCTTCGACTAGTTAAGCCGGTGTTTTCACCGGGTCCAGACGGGGTTCCAGGTAGTGTACTCAGGTACTGCGCCGAGGCTCTGTGTGGACCCTTGCTTAAACTATTCATCCTGTCCATTGATTCTTCTTGTTTCCCCCCGATCTGGAAGGAATCGTTTATAATTTCTCTCCATAAAAAAAATAGCAAGTCCGACGCAAAAAATTATAGAGGTATAGAAAAGTTATCCGATATTCCTAAAATATTTGGGAAAGTTTTGATTTCTCACCTGCAAAATCTAAGCAAATCACTTATATCTCCAGCTCAGCATGGATTTAAAAGGCGTCGATCAACTACCTCAAATTTATTAGAGTTTACATCTTTCATCATTAATGTCTTTCAAGGAAACTTTCAGACGGATGTTATTTACAACGATTTCAGTAAAGCATTCGACACTGTAAACCACTCCCTTCTAGCACATACTCTGGACCTTTTAGAGGTTCCGATAAACCTCCTGAGATGGATTTCTAGCTATTTTTGTTCCAGGCCTCAAAGAGTCCTCTTCAAAAACTCCCTCTCCTCACCAGTGAAGGTTACTTCTGAAGTACGACAAGTCAGCCATCTAAGCCCCTTACTTTTTAACATACTCTCGAGTTTTCTTGGATGCGACTGATGTTAAGCTCTTATGTCCTGTATAAGGACATTTCACTTCAATCTCGCTTGCAATCCGATCTCAATTACTTTCAGTCATGGCGTTGTGTAAATATGTTACACCTTAATACCTCGAAAAGTAAAGTAATGACATTTCATCGATCCACGGGTGTCGTAGTAACCATTATTGAGGAAGCTAAAATTTTATTTCGTAACTCCCCCTAGTATTACTATCAGATATGCGTACTAATTATTAAGTTTATTCCCTATATTTAGTTTATAGGTAGGTTTGTTTAATTTCTTTTCGTTGTCTTTCATGTTAGATGTTCCGTGTCATGTGGGGTTAGCGCCACTTAGAGCGAGGTTAAGAATGGG
Organism: Drosophila lowei; assembly: GCA_008121275.1. Lineage (NCBI taxonomy): Eukaryota > Metazoa > Arthropoda > Insecta > Diptera > Drosophilidae > Drosophila > Drosophila lowei. The sequence continues at coordinate 47,321,266 of CM017781.1, read as the reverse complement.
CTTGAAAAGAAAAAGAAGCTCCCTCGACCTAACTAACCGTTCAAGTTGAATAGCGAAGGATTGTGCAAAGGAAGATCCGGAGAACCCATTTTTTTGGTTGGTAGATCAGCCCCAGTCGTTATTTCTTCTCCTCATTGCCTTCCAAGAAGTCAGTTGCGGGGTGAAAAAAAATACTGCCTTACATAACCGTGTTTTTAATCAAAAGTACACTAGACAGAGAAATAACCCAAGAAAGCAAATTGGTTTCTAAACGTGAAAGTGAGTAAAGGTTTTCGACAGTGGGTGCATACGCCCAACAAAAACCGATGAAAGATCGAATTAACAAATCGAACCCAACCCCAATATTTTTGCGGTGACAGTTCCAACAGGGTAAATATGTGCATTACGTAACTTTAAGAAAAAATGCCCTGATCCTTATTTTCGAATTCAATATTAGAATTGACACTTACTTTGCAGTTAAATTAAAGCGGGCCTAATCGCATCGAACGGAAATACAAAAAGCTGCAGCTCGAGCTTTAAGCCACACCAACAGCCAGCTGCTACACCAAAGTGCGGGCAATGAACTTTTGCTGCGCAAGGCGATGACAACCCTCTGAACGGGCTTAGTGCGGAAAATTGGCGAGTTAGCCGTTGGTGAGTTCGAAATCTGGTTAAGAAACGCGGCTCAGTGCGTTAGCCTGGTAATCTGCAATCAGAGTAGGACCGAAGTCTCGGAAATTTTTCTCCAGTGCGACAATAGTGGACCACGTGCGAACATAACCGGTCGGTTGATTGCCGCCTCTAATGTTCTACCTGGTGATTCGTTCATGGATGAACGTTATGAAACGTTTAGTTTGTGTACAATTGAGGGCCGTGATAGGTCTATGTGTATGTAAGTTGCTTATGTAGGCTAAATTGAAACGAAAGCAGCAAAGAGATGTGCTCACATAGCTGAAAGACCACTGAGGCCCATTAAGGTATCACCGTGACTCGCACTCCCTTGACCCTTGCAGTCCGTTGGTTTTTTGTTTGTTTGTGGTATTTGATTAAAACCAGTGATCAATGTAAAATTGAAAGTTTAAAATTTATTGTTTAAAAGTTGTTTTAAGATTTTGAGCTTAAAAGCATCCAATCGGCAATGACAAATCAGTGAGCTTATTCCATGCAGCACCAGCTGTGCGAATTTGTTTTTGGTTTGCAGGTAAAATCATAATATACCCACATACAGAGACACGCCCAGCTACGAAAGATCTTTCGCCGCGGGAACACAAACAAAAACTGTGAGTGAGCTTTATAAAATACATATTACATTTCTAAGCCTCACAAATTCGGCGAGCGTTTCAAAAGCTTCGCTTTTGCTAGAGCTGTTCAACTTTTGACGGCAAATCAGCTGTGGGACTTGCCCTCTGCATTTACACTACGCTCGGTAACCAAAATATGATTTCCAACTATTACCTGAAGCACGATGTAGTGGAATAAAGTCGTTCGCCATATGTACATATGCACATATATTGCGCTATATTGTTATCTTTCTGTTTAGGGAAAAATCTGTAATCTACATCGCAGAATAATATATTTAATATGCATTTATAACTATTTATACTTACCTTATTTATTTATATAAATATTCCATAGTAACTATAGATCTATCCCTTGTAACGCCTTTCGTTCCTATCTTCGGTCCCTTAGCCTTGTTTTGGAGTTTATTGTTAGTTTAGTTTCGTTTAGCATAGCACTGAATATAGCTTCTAATAAAATGTGTGTTAAGATGAATATGTAATAGACCTAGTTAGTTCGTCCGTTAGCTAGTTCGTCCGATTTAATAATACGACTCTTGTGTATGGTGCGACAGTATACCAGCCCAGTACAAAGTACACCAATACCGTATAGAATCGGTCTATAAAAACTTTTTACTTTTTGCTCTGCGGAGCCTTAACTGGGATGCAAGTGTGCGGTTGCCATATTACCCTAGTAGATTGCTATTATTAATCCTTCCATCCCTAGCTAATCGTAGAAAAAATCTTGGTGTGATTTTTGTGCACAACTTGATCAAGGGTGAGGTAGATAGCAATTGTTTGTTGAGCCGCATAAACTTCACGATTCCCATTAGATTCACTAGAAACTATATACCGTTGTCCCTTCCATTTTGTGGATCGAAATATTTCTTGCATGAACCGTTTAGAGATATTATAATTCCCTCTAACATATTATATCTACCACTAATCCCATTCCTCTTTGTTGAGACAACGAGTTTTTTTGCTGACTATAATTATTAAATAATTTCACGAGTTAATGATTTCAGAAACGTTATAAATGTTTATTGTAGCTAATTTGTATATTGCGGGTGGTCGGAGATGCCAGAGCCTTTTACAACATAGTATTAACGAGTGACACACTTGGATGAGGCAAGCGAGTCGATCTCGAGCCAAAGTAATAGATTGGGGACAAATAAGGTCTGTTCTCTGTAACTAACTAGTCGATGGACTTTGACGATCTCGTTTTCGGAGGGGTCAATTGGTTCTCCAGATGTTGAACGTAGTATGATTTCCAGCCTTTTTATCTTCTTTAAACAAAACCGAACAATGTAGTCCACCAGAATTCCGATTTACTTGGCACGTGTTGGATTACACAACGTTTTCAGATTTACTTGGATATATTTGTGTGAAAAGACACCTCCGAATTCGTCAGCTCCGCTATAGCAATGATCTATCCAGAATTTCTATTACTAGCTCGAGCCCTTATGATCGGAACTTTACCTTCCACAACCAACGGAGTAATCGTACGATGCTAAGCAAAGCTTACACATAGCTTTCACTACTAACTGAGTAATCGTATGATTCTAAGCAAATCTTGAGTAAACATAACTCCCACAGATCCCCGGTGCTTCTCTAAGTTAGACCTTAAGCTCTTCATAATTACTCTCTTATCTTATTTTAAACAGAAGAGTTAATGTTAAACGCGAAGAAAATACTTCTCAACCTGTTTGCCGTAGTTTTAAAGTCCCAACTGGCCACTACATACTCTCATACCTCTCATTCTAACATCTATCTTTCCTGCATATTCGCGATCGGTTCGGTTAACGCGTCACGTGAAATGCGGCAGCGCTCACCGATCGGTTGCGCGGGAGGAGGGCTGCGTTCCTGCCTAGGATCCGCATAGGTCGTATAGGCCATTTGGTGGTTGAGTCATTGCATATCAACGTCCAAATATAAAAAAATATTCAAACAATTATCGGCTGTCAGAGCGGAAGTCAGATTTTTTTTCGGCTAAGCACCAGCCTATAGCAGCAAAAAGAGCAGCATAATACATATGCATCCAGATTTCTTAACGTAGCTCTTTATTAATATTTCCTTGCTTCTGCCTATGCTCTTATTGATTGCATCGACCTTTCTTGATGAGCACCATCTGACGATACCTGTGATGGAGGCTCGTTTGCATAGCAGGAGACACTTTGATCGATCATCACCGATCATGCATCAATTGCACTTTTCATCGTCAGGCACAGTGACCATATTCTAAACTTAATTTGGGTTTTTATCGTTTAAAAAAGCCCAATGTGCCATCCTCATCTTCCCGTCCTTCGTATACCCGTCGAAAAAACTATGTTCTCTTTCAGTAAATTACCGAAACGTTAGAGGCTTACGCAAAAAGCTCAGCACTCTTTTTCGTGATATGGCATGGCGTCATTGTCATGTTAATCGAGGAACTGCAAGAGCTCGCATTTGTGCTGTGAAATGCCATTCGCATTCCATAAAGATATATTTAGAAAAACCATTTAAACAGATTTCTGTTTGATTAGGAGCTCCAAGAGGAGATTTTGATTGTTCATAAGTTCCTGCATCGCTTGTTGTATTACTACCATTGTACTTGTTTTAGCTACCAGCTTTGATTCAATTCCACTAGGCAATTGGGATGGATTTGAGGGGGTACGTTGGCCAGTAATTCCGGCCACTGTTGCAATACCTGATGCTGCATTATTCCACGTGTAACTTAACGCCTTAACGCCTTTTGTTGAGTTAGGCGATTTTTTAGCTTGTTATAGACAGAGCAGCCTTTATAGTTGGCAGTCGGTTTCCCCCACAGTTGATATTTTGTTTGGCAGATGGGTCCTCCTTGTTTATGGGGCAATGCTCACTGAGTTGTAAATCACAGCAGGCAACGCAGACTGCGCGAAGGGTTCAATAGGTTTTCGTGTCTCCATATTCCTGGCAATTTGTGCATTGGACGGGTCCACTTCGTTTGTGCGGTGATTCTACAGTAGATATTTTTATATGGACGTTGACATGCAATGACTGCATCTTACAAGAGGCGATGCAGTTACTGCACCGTCAAGTGGCCCGTGTGACACCAGCAGAAAGCTGTTACGCGCGGATCCCAGGCAAAACGCAGCCCTCCTCCCGCCCAACCGACCGAGGGGCGCTGCCGCATGACGCGCGGCGCGTAGCCGAGCCGAACGCGAGCATGCAGGAAAGATAGCTGTTAGACTAACATTCGAGGAAAATTAGCACTAAACTTACTAAGAAACTAAGCATGCAATCAAGATTCATACTAGAAAGGTGTGTAAGGATTAGTAATTTGATAAGAGGAAGAGAATTAGTGGTGGATATAATATGGTAGAGGGAATTATAATTTGAGCATAAGACCCTAAACGGTTCATGCAAGGAATAATTCGATCTACAAAGTGGAAGGAACAACGGTATAAAATTTCTAGTGAGTCCAATAGGAATCGTGAAGTTTATGCGGCCCAACAGATCAGGGCTGTCTATCTCACCCCTGATCAAGTTGTGCACAAAAATCACACCAAGCATTTTTCTACGGTTAACTAAGGATGGGAGGTTTACTAATAGCAGTCTACTAGAGTAAGATGGCAGTCTCACACCCGCATCACAGTTAAGGCCCAGATAAGGCCCCGCAGAGCAAAGAGTAAAAAGTGTTTCTGTACTGATTCTATACGGTCCTGGTGTACTTTGTACTGAGGGCACCATACACAGGAGCCGTATTCTAAGATCGGACGAACTAACGAGGAACTTATAGAGAGTCTTTGTTATATAGGGGTCCTCAAATTCCATTGACCACCTTTTATAAACACAGTTGTAAAGCTACTGCCACAACAACAACAACAAAAACAACTCACTCCGTAGCCTGCAAGTTGAGCCGCACAGATGCCGTAGTCGATCACGGATCTGGAGAGCGTGCTCTCTCTAAGCAGGACGGATGAAGAGAGCCTTCTCCGCTCGCCGGAACCAGGCACCAGCTCCCTGCGTAGGGAAGGGCCGAAGCGTTCCAAGGAGGGGATGAAGGCCAAAGCGCAATACAAAGCGGCCCTCAACATCATAAGCCGGCTGCAAGGTAAAGCAGACATCTCCCAAGAGGAGAAGGTCAAGCTAGCCTGGGCCGAGCAGAGAGTAGAGGAGGGTCGGCTACATTATGCTCAGATGCCACAGATGAGGGCGTCGAATGGCGAATATGCCAATAAGGTGGAGGAGATGATGGCCACCAAGAGGCAACGCTCGACTGAGAGTGCCATTAAGGACACTCCAGCGAGCAAGCGGCAACGCGGGCCCAAGAGTGCAGCCCCTCCACCGAAAGCGGCCAAGAAGCCAACGAAGCCGAAAGCGAAGGTCAGCGATGTGACCAAACGACATCTGATCGTGGCACTCATCGACCGCAGCGAGGAAAACGGCAAGATGTCAGCGGCACAGTGGAAGCTGGTGCACGCGCGTCTCGTCGACGCACTTTTTGCACAGATGGAGGAAGACCCCGCGGCCCCAATGCCCACGTTCGATGGTGCTGGGTGGCTAAATGGGGTTAAGATTCTGAAGTGCAATGACGATCCAACTCTAAGGTGGCTGACGCGTACGGTCTGCCAACTGGAGGCGATGTGGGGGGGGGCCAAGCTGGAGGTTGTGGACCGGGAGCTTATCCCGTCCAAGCCTAAGGCGAAGGTACTCTTCCCCATCACAATCCAGGGGGACCGAGCGCTGAAGCTCCTTCAGCGGCAAAACGCGGACGTGCCAACGGCCGATTGGAGGATCCTACACATTGGTAGCCCACTACCCAACGAGGGGGGCCAATGTGTGATCCTCCAAATAAACAAGGAAGCAGAGGATCTGCTATACCCCAAGTTCGGGAAGATGGCGTGGGGCATGGGTAGCGTCTACCTGCGCCTCAAAAAAGCGCCACCCTGAGGACAAGGACGCGCATACCCTGCAGGCAGGCGAGGTGGAAAAGGACTTAGGTCTCGAGTCCATCGTGGAGGCCGCCCAGGGTCTTGCGCTCGAAGACGAAGTAGAGGAAGACGGTGACCTGACGCTGGTAGTCAACCCGTCAGGAGCAAGTGAGCCAGCCACCCATGCTGAGTGTGCTGCAGCTCAACTTGCATAAAAGCAAGGTAGCGTCGGCGGAGCTCCTCATCGCCATGGAGCAAGGGCTCGCCGACATAGCTCTAGTCCAGGAGCCCTGGATTGCGACAGGCAATTCAGTGGCCGGACTAAAGTCCTCAAATCATAACCTGTTCTACTCAACATCGGTAAGCAGGAACAGAACCGTCGTACTCGTACGAAAGGGAATCCATGCTTACCTTATGTCTCATTACAGCACGGATGACCTGACGGTTGTGATGCTGGAAAGTGAGGAAAAGCGCCTTCTGGTGGCTTCCTGCTACATGGCTCACGACAGACCCGCACCACCCGACGAACTCAGGAGCCTGGTGACAGAAGCCGGCACCAAAACTATCAACTCGTCATCGGGACGGACGCCAATGCCCACCACAATGTGTGGGGAAGCACCGACATCAATGACAGAGGTGAGTCACTCTTAGACTTTATACTAGCAACTAATCTATATATAGCAAACGTTGGGGAGGAGCACACCTTCGTAGGTCCGACCTCATCCAACGTGCTAGACCTAACACTTGCAACGGGAAACAATACTACGGTATCTAGCTGGAGGGTCCTCGAAAGACCATCCTTCTCAGACCATAAGTACATTCAGTTCAAGTGCGAATTCAAACACCCTTCGAAGATAACAGTCTATAGAAACCCCGGAACACAAACTGGGCAAAGTTTAAAAAGACAGTTACTTCGAAGCTCGCGAATCCGGGCTCAGTGAAATCCGCGGAGGATATAGAGAAGTCCCTAAAGACCCTATCCAACGAGTTACTGAACGCCTACCATGCATCGTGCAAACCCTCGAGAACGAAGAGGAGGTCCAAGCCACTCTGGTGGAACCGAGATCTCTCTCTCCAAAGGAACAACCTCAAGGAATTCTTTAAGATCGCCAAACAAGCGAACGAAGGGATGGTCAATGAGGAATATAAAATCCTACTTAGGAGCTACAAGAAGGAAATACGTAAGGCACAAAGGAACTCGTGGAGAAACTTCTGCTCCAACATCGAGAAAGTGCCCGAAACCGCTAGGCTTCGGAAGCTGCTTTCAAAGCAGCCCACAGTACAGAGCCAACTAAAACTAGACAACGGACAGTGGACAGAGGGCAGTAAAGAAGCCCTAACAGCACTAATGGAGGCGCACTTCCCTGGATGCACCGAGGTCACTGACGCCAAGGAGCATCAGGACCTAGCAACCGAGGAACAGCACCCTCCAATAGGTCTGTTAACCACTAAGAGAATCCACTGGGCCATAGACTCCTTCGCGGGCATAAAAGCACCAGGACTGGACGGGATATTCCCAGCCATGATGCAGATGACCAAAGAGTTATTACCCCATGGCTCCTCGCAATATATTCAGCATGCCTAAGTACGGGCTATATCCCCATCCAATGGAGAACCTCAAGAGTTGTCTTCCTCCCTAAGGCAGGAAAGTGCAGCCACGTGAGTCCCAAGGATTACAGACCGATAAGCCTAACCTCCTTTATACTAAAAACACTAGAAAAGCTGTTGGATTTGCACATCAGGAATGAGGTAGAGGGACTGATGTCAACAAACCAACACGCCTACACTAAAGGGAAATCAGTGGAGACGGCACTACACTCGCTAGTAGCCACCATCGAGAGCGCCCTTCACAACAAAAAAAAGTATGCTTTGGGAGCATTTGTGGACATCTCAGGAGCATTCAACAACGTGGCCACAACCGCAATAACAAGTCGCCTAGAAGCGAATAACATACACCCTGCAATCAACGTCTGGATCAAAAACCTCCTAAGTTGTAGACGGGTGCAATCGGAGTGGGGCACTGCTTCCATGGTAAAGGGGCACACAGAGGCACACCTCAGGGTGGAGTCCTGTCGCCACTACTGTGGAATCTGGTGGTCGACGACCTCATCAAGAGATTTGAAAGGAAGGCCCCAAAGATAACAGCTTATGCAGACGACATAAGCATACTTATTACGGGTGTATGTCCATCGACCCTCAGCTCCTTAATGGAACGTACACTCAGGGAGATACGTGAGTGGGCGGAAGAGGTAGGACTCAGTATCAACGCGGACAAGACGGACCTCATCCTCTTTACCAAGAGGTACAAGGTACCGATATGGACCCCCCCGAAAATTGACCAAACTAGGCTGACTCCAAAATCACAGGTGAAATACCTAGGCACAGTACTGGACAGCAAGCTGGCATGGAGGCCCAATGTAGTGGAAAGGGTGAAGAAGGCTACCATTGCGCTTTATGCATCCAAGAAGATGCTCAGCAGCACATGGGGCCTGTCACCTGCTCTAATGCACTGGATCTACATCTCGGTGGTGCGACCAACTCTGCTGTATGGAGCCTTAGTGTGGTGGCAGGCTACTGAAAAGAAGACATACCATAAGCTTATGGAAAAGACTCAGCGACAGGCTCTGCTCTGTATTACAGGGGCGCTGAGGTCAACCCCAACAAAAGCACTCGAAACTGTACTCGGAATCGACCCCTGGACATTCACGCTCGCCTGATTGCGGGAAAGGCAGCACAACGCCTCATAGCATCAGGAAATCTATCGCCACAAGGATACGGGCATAGTTCAATCGGCGGGGAAATGACCAGATCAACTGATTACATGACCCCCCAAACTTGCCTTGACGTCAAAACAACCACATCTTTGGGACCTGAAGACTGGAAAATTGGAAGGGACCAAACTGAGCACCTCAATATATACACAGACGGCTCCAAGATGGACGGAGGAGTAGGAGCGGGCCTATACTGTACAGACCCTGAGATAAGGCTGTCGTATAAGCTACCGGACCAATGCAGCATATTCCAGGCAGAAGTTTTTGCCATCGGGAAAGCAGCGGAGGTCGCTCTCCTCACAGAACGAGCACACGATGCGGTCAACCTATTCGTCGACAGCCAAGCGGCGATAAGATCCATGCAGTCGTCCGCGGTCAGTTCCAGAAGTGTCTTGGCGAGCAGGGAGGCATTAGACATCCTAAGCACGACAAAGACAGTGCGGATCTATTGGGTTCCCAGCCACCAGGGCATCGAAGGAAACGAAGCGGCGGACGTACTAGCTAAGGAAGGCATCGGGCTGGAGAATAGGAGAACCGAGAACGTGCCTGTCTCCCTCAGGACGCTGCAAGGCGATCTAGAGAAGCAGGCTAGAGCACAGACTGATAGCAGGTGGAGGAGTACCACCACCTGCAGAACCTCGAAGATAATGTGCAAGGAGCGCAACGAGAAACTTAGCCACTACCTACTGCACCTACCACGAAAGGACTGTAGATTGTTAGTGGGAATACTAACAGGTCACTGTCTGGCTGCTGCACATGCAGCAAAGCTAGGCATCACCAACAGAGACAGTTGTAGGAAATGTGAGGAACCTGGGGCTATCGAAACCCTGGAACATCTCATCTGCAACTGTCCGGCTCTCTCAAGGGCAAGGAGGAGATACCTGGGCGCCCCAGTGTTGGCATCACTGGAAGATGCCTCCAAAAGGACGCCACAGGAACTGCTGGCCTACGCTAAAAACACCTCGATTCTCGGGGACTTTAAAACCACATAACACTCCCGCGACGGTTCATACACCCCCCATCCGGATAACTAAGGGCCATATTGGCCTATGCGTGGCCCCGCTGAGGGCCGTCCGGGTTAACCTAACCTAACCTAACCTTTTATAAACACAAGCACGCCCATGGCCTTATTTACCATGGTAGAAATGTGTTCAGAAAACTGTAGCTTGGCGTCTCATATACAACCGAGATCTTCCACCAGGGCAATTTTCTCAAGGGAACCACCACAAAGGGTGTAGGGAGCCAACAAGGGGCTTGAACGATGAAATGTCATTACTTTGCATTTCGAGGCATTAAGTTGTAACAAGTTTGCACAGCACCATGACTGAAAGTTATTGAGATCGGATTGCAAGCGAGAATGAAATGAAATGTCCTTATACTGGACAAAGAGTTGAACATCATCTGCATACATGAGTACTCGAGATGTTAATGTTGTTAATGTATGTTAATACCAAAGGCAAGTCATTAATAAAGAGTGTGAAGAGTAAGATGGCTGCCCTGTGGTACTCCCGAAGAAATCTTGACTGGTGAAGAGAGGGAGTTTTTGAAGAGAATTTTTTGAGACCTGGAACAAAGGCAGCTAGAAATCCATCTCAGGAGGTTGGGCAGATACCCTAAAAGGTCAAGTTTATGTGCTAAAAGGGAATGGTTGACAGAGTCGAATGCTTTACTAAAGTCGGTGTAAATAACATCCGTCTGTAAGTTACCTTGAAAGCCTTTAATAACGAAAGAGGTAAACTCTAACAAGTTCGTGGTGGTTGATCGCCGCCTTATAAATCCATGCTGAGTTGGAGATATAAGTGTAACGTGCAACCACGATGTAGGCGAGATGGTCCTCTCAGCTTGGAGCGGCACGCTGTCAATTTTCCGGCTGCTGGCTCGTCGGCCACGAGTGTGGTGTTCTTACATTTTTGATCCTAAGCTGAGGCCTACCCTATTATTATCTTACATTTAATGCGTGTCAATAAGCCATTTAAAACCGGACGGAAAGCATAACACCTAAAACGAAAGACAATAACTGCACTGGTGAACGGACAACGAAAAGAATTCCTCAGCTGTTCATGAGGAGTGATGTTCGCCTACCCTACCTTGGTCTTGTTGTGCCCGATAACACATGATTTGCTACAAGACCCCTTATATTATGCGGGACCTGCAGGGGCTTGCTGCAGGAGATCAAACACTATAGCTTCTATTCACTCATTATAAACGTTTATTCATTGCTTATGACTAACATTTTTGATCCCCAGTAATTTAGTGTATTCATCAGTTTCTCCCTTCCCCGAGTATTGGCTACGACTTAATTTTAAATAAGTAGAGTAAAGTAATGTAAATAAGTAAGAAGCTTAGGTTAGATATGGGTGAGAACAGATGATTTGAATAGGAATGAAAGCAAAAGAAATGTAAGAAAATGTAATGTGAACATTCGCTGGGCATAGCGATCCACCAAAAGATAAGGTGTAATGCACGAGAGACGTAGGGAAAAGGATCAAGAGGAGAGCAATCATTTATGACTTTTTGATGCCCTCTCTTTTCATCCCACTAATTGGGTGTGCTCCCGTGACGAACTTTTAGAGCATTCGCCACACAAAAAGGTGGAAGATAATTTATTTATTTAATTAAAACGACTTACAGGAACCTCCATCGACGAAGCGCTTCCGACTTGGGCTTCTGAAAAGTTTGAAAAAAAAGAACACACACAATTCGCACACACAAAAAAGAAGTGAAATGACAACCGAGTGGCTCAGGCAGGTCGAGTTAATTTTAACTGTGATTTTCTATCTCTTTTCTTCCCGTCCCTCACGCCCCTTCACATTCCTCTGCGCTCAGTTTTGCATTCCTTTTTGCGGATCACCGTCGCTTATCGAGCACCGGTATGTGGGGGCTCGCCCTCAGCGGCAAAGTTAGGTGGAGAAAGAAAGAAAGGGATAGAGGGATAAAGAAGCCTAAATGAAGAGGGACAATAAAATAACCCGGGTAAAAATGCTCAGAGCATATGGCTGTGTTACGTTATTTTTTCTTATTTTTGCTATTTCTCGTTTCTTTTGGACTAGGCTGGATTTCTGTGACCAATTTCTATTTCGATCTGCCACTATTTTCCACTAACTGCAGAAACACTTTTTTTTCTCTGCCTCCTCCCCTACGCACGGGGTATGGACGCATACGCGGAGCGATGTAACAAGCCGACGCGGCTACCGTCTGACGGGCACTAGTCGGCCTCTCCTCTCTGGCTCGCCCAATTGCTCCAAGGCGACGTCCCAAAGCTCCGGCGAATTTCTATGAACTTCAGCTGGTTGTCGTGGAAGATGAGCCTCCTCCAATTTCCAACCTAGGGAAATTTGCACACACAGAACACCTTTATACACTTTCGCTCGGAGCAAGGATCCACACAGTGCCTCGGCGCAGTACCTGAGTACACAAACTGGAGCCCCGTCTGGACCCGGTGAAAGCACCGGCTTAACTAGTCGAAGATCATGAAGTAAAGAACATTCATTTAACAAGGGACTGAAAATGCCGTTCGACCTCGGTAAACCGTATGGGTACGGATGACTAGAGTAGCTTTCCTCCGAATAGGTTGTTTGGAAAAATTGGGCAAAAAGATCGGCAATGAAAAATAAAAATTGTTCGCGACGGTGGCGTTTTCGAGGCCGAAACATCGAAAGAAAGACAAAATATATAATCCGAAACACCCGAAAGTTCTTAAAAGCCAGAAATTAAAAAAATAAAATACAAGTGGCAAAATAAATGTGACTGTGAAAAAATAAATAAATAAATTGGTGTGTGTGTGCCCACTGTGCCAGCGACAATAACTGCAGCGACCCCAGCAGCAGCAGCAATAGCTGCAGCGACATCAGCAGCATCGACAATAGCAGCAGCGACATAAGCAGAGGCAACACCAGCAGCAGCAACAGCGGTATCAGCAGCAGCGACTTCAGCAGCAGCAGTAACAACAACAGCAGAAGCAGAATTCATCAGCTCAGTCTCAAATCTCAAATTGTTTTTAAGCCTAATTAAGTAACAAATTAAAGTAAGATGTTATCGGAACAAATAATTAAGCTATTAGAGGCTCAAGCCGCGATAGCAAGGGAGATTAAGAAGATTGAAGCTGGTCATTTGACCAACGATGTAATCCAAAGGTAAGGAGACCTTAAGAACATAGTTACAGGCAATAATTCTGCACTGGAAGCATATGGAGTAGTCGATCATGACTACTATAAGAAAAAGCAGTACAAAAAAATGCTTAAAAATATAGGGGACATACAAAATAAGTATGTAGAGTTACAAAATAATGAAACCTTAAGGAAAAGGGAAGTTAGAAATAGCAAAGTTACAACCAGTAGAGACTGGAGCTTTGAAGGAAGATATAGAGCCCAAAATTGACCATAGCTTTGAAAAAGTATCTGACGGAATCGACAGAATAGTGGAAAACCTGCAGAGATATTTGGAGCAAACCCTGCAAAGGATAGATCGGGCTAAACTGAGTGAGTGTAGCCTGAGAAAGAGAAAAATTGAGTTTTTCAGTAAAAGACTGAGCTCAAAAATTGAGGAGTTTTGTCTTAGCAACGAAACAAAGGACAGCTTCGACGACCAGATCGACGATTTGGAATTTGATATTCAAATCGTATTGAGCAACCTAGAACAAAGGATACAAACTGAAGCTGGGGAAAGCAGTGAGAATGACGTAGAAGAAGATGTTTGCGAGAAGCATTTCTTGGAATCAAGAAGAAGAGATCAGAATGGCAGGTATGTGGTAATATGTGGTAATATACCATTTAAAAAAGACAAGGATCTAGGCGATTCAAAACCGCAAGCTATGGCGCGATTTTACAGTTTAAAAAGAAACCTCAGCAATAGTAAAAAATTAAAAGAAAATGACATAAGGTGTATGCATGAATACAAAAACTTAGGACATATAGTAGAGTCCAAAGAAGATGGGAAATATTGTTTTTCCCATCAAGGAGTCATAAGAGATTCCAGTCTATCGACAAAGCTAAGGGTGGGTTTTAATGCGTCAGCAAAAACCACAAACAATAAAAGTTTAAATGATATCATGTGGGTTGGACCAAGAGTCCAAAGAGATATCTTCGATATTATGGTGAAAGGGCGTAAAATGCCATTTTTAATATCTGTGGACATAGAAAAAATGTACCGGCAAATTAATATAAACGAAGAGTACCAAAAAGCCCTTAAGGACAACATAAAAGAGGTGCCAATGTTAAAAAGAGAACAGAACGAGTGGCATTTAATTTCCCCGGCAGGACCTTACTTCGGAGGTATTTGGGAAGCTGGGATAAAATCGGTGAAATATCACTTGAAAAGGGTAATTGGGGACGAAAGAGTCAGAGTAGCAACCATAAAAATCAAGACGAGGTGATAAAACGACCTATAACTAAGATCTGTCCATTAGCTGGAACTGAATCAGAAGAGCAAGACTTAGAAATGACTTTAAAAGAGACCTCAGACGTACTCGTAGTAGACCTCAAATATCCAAGCTAACACTAATTGCAACAATGTTACTGCTTGTGTTATGCTGCCAAGTAACAAATGCAAATATTGCTGTCAGAGGACAAGCGAAGTGGTCAATCGAAAAAATGAACAGTTCCACTTCGATATATTTAGACCCGATGGGCGACCCATATTTTCAATAGATAAAAAAGGGATAAGATATTCTTTGGGATAATGGACGCCGAAGATAGGGAAACGTTGGAAAGTCATTCAAATTGCGTTTATAGGAAGATAGCAGAGACAAGGTCATTTTGGGTCGATTTAGAAAGACAGGGTAGTTGGCTCTTCAAAGTTCCAGCAAACACTAGTGCTATAATTCAATGTAGTAACTCAAATCAAGAACTAATTGATCTTCCGCAATAAGGAATTTTAACAATATCATCACAGTTTTCAAATAGAAAGCTACGAGCCGATTTGATCCTTTTACATAAGTAATATAAGTCAAATACCAAAAATTGTTTGGAATCCATTAACAGTACCATTTATTAACCATACAGAAGAAATGGATACATTAAAAAACGAATTAAAATTGTTAAATGAAGGTCATCATGATTTAAAAGGACATAAGTTCCATCATGTATCTGGATATGCGGCCTTGATTATTGGAATCATAATTATAATAAGTTTAATAAAATAAAATTTAGTTTGAATTTACAACTCAACTCGCAAATGTCTAGGTCTTAACATGTCGTGCCATGGGCACTAGGTTACTAGACTCGTTTACCGAAGACCAAACAGTTCCTGGCAAGTTGAAGTCACCAAGAACTATCATATGATCTTTATCTGATAGCGAGGAAGAAACAGCGGTTAAAGCGGACAAGTGCTGCTCATAAATTGAGATTTTCGAAGAAGGTGGAATATACGAGCATGTAATGAATATAGCGAAAGCGGGAAGAATCAGTTTTACACACAGGAATTCCAGTTCCTGTTGAACTTGGACTGTGAAGTGTTCCGACGTGAAGTAAGAGTCCACTGCAATTAGAACCCCCCCTGCACGTCGAGACGAACGGTCCTTTCTAAAAGTTGTGTACCGACCTGCCAAAACCTCGGAACTAAGAATGCCCGGCTTTAACCAGGTTTCAGTAAACACAATAACGTGGGAAGCAAATGCAACACTATCCCGGAAATGAATGCTGAGCTTACTACGCAAGCCTCTTACATTCTGATAGGTTACTAAGAGGTTACGAAGAAAAGTTAGTTTTTTGGAAGGGTGGAAGCAGGACGGGAAGATGAAGATGGCACATTGGGATGATTTGTTAGAGTTACGGGGGGCATATTTTTCTTCAAAGCCTTGAACTCCTTCACCACCAAATGCTCTGGCCAAAATTTGGCAGAGCAAATCGTGCCAAAGTCAGTTGGGGAGACACTTATCTTGAACGAAGCTATCTCCCTAGCATAAGAGAAATTAAACTTCTCCACCTTCAAGCCGACGGCTTTTATAGTAGTATAGCTAGTATAAAAGCAGTTACATCATTAGATGTGAGGTCAGGGGCCAGCCGTGAGACAAAAACTTGTCGTTTTGGAGAGACCCCAACCAGTGGTTTAGGCACCACAGGCCCAGTACCTGGATAGGGCACAGGATAGGGCAGCTGTCGTTGCCCTTGGAGTGGCAAATGAAATCTGCTGCTGCACACTTCGAGTGGTCGGAGTCAGTTTTTCGGACGCGAGCGGCTGAATGACGGTTGGTACTTGCAGATCTCGCGGAGTGACCCTTTTACGCCTCGGAGACTCATTCAGCAGTTGCAGACTGCCAAACTGAGACTCCATGGCTAGGAGTCAACGGTCAGCTCCTTAAAGCCCTTCCGCGTCTGCCTCATAAATATTACCATGTCAGTCTCAACCGCACGGCATGCCTCACTACTGTAGTGCAAGCCATTACGTTTGAGATGGCATCACCCACGAGGCCCGTAAACCCAGCGCATTTTGCGTGCAATATGCTATCGCAGAGCCAGCAGGGGATACTCGGCTGATCATGGGTGATCTCTTTCCGACAGGTGTTTTTAGCACATACAACAGAAAACTCCATAATACAAAATTTGAACAAAAATAAAATCAAATAATATATCAATACAAATAACTATCAGACCAGTGTGCCAGACAACCGCTAATAGAAGGAGAGGAGACCAGTTGCAGCAGCAGCTAATGAGAGAGAGAGAGCTACTGAACAGAAATTTACGAGAGCGAGAGAGAAAGAACAATTATTTAAGCTTAGGTGATAAGGAGAGAGTGATAATACAACAAAAGCTACAAGACGAGAACGGACTGTAATGCAATGTAATGTGTACTCATGGCAACAACACAAACACGACAAGCCGACGCTGAAAAATAAAAAGTTAAATAATGTTTTAATACAAATCAAAAGGCATGCACTCGCGGAATAGAATATAATTCCATATTGTAGGCTGGTTAGGAAGTTAATTAAAGTTTATTTAGGAAAACACCGGCTGTTTATTCAAAACAAAAGGAAAAAATGCGGAGCGCGAAACAAAAACGCGTCTGATCACTACCAAAGAGAACGAACGAAAAAAGGAGAGAGACAGAGCGAGAAAGAATGAAATTGTTTTCTTCATTCTGGCTATAATAATGATACGACCTGGTTCAGATTCTGCCGCCTGGAAGATATTGTCATTCTCTACGATTTTTGGTTTTTTCGTATCTTTAAAATTGTAGATGCCACAGATTTCCGTCCTTTGTGGAGGCAGAAAGGGGTGGGGCGAAGTTTTGAAATACACTTGTAACAGTGACATATCACTGAAGTCTGGATACAAAATGTCGTTGCTCTAGCTCTTATAGTCTCTGAGCACTAGGCGCTCATAGGTACGGACAGACGGACAGACAGACATGGCTCAATCGACTCGGCTATTGATGCTAACCAAGAATATATATACTTTATGGGGTCGAAAACGCGGAAACGACGTTACACACATCCACTTTCACCACAAATCTAATATACCTTGTGATGGACCTATTTCAGGCTGAGGTAAGCTCAGTCACGTCCAGGGGTCAATCCACAAGAAATTTGTAGAAATAGATGGAACCGTGAGGGTGACGTTGGGGGTGGCCTACAGTAGAGGGGGAGGATCGGGATGCGGGCAAGCGTCGCTAGCGGCGTATGGCGAGTGGACGCGGAGAGGGGTAGTGTCGGTGTCCCGTTTTATTGGGAGTGAACTTACGCAGTGAAATTGTTTTGATATTTGAGTTCTGATTTATTATAAGTAATTCTTCACACTTTCTGGTTCTTAATTTAACACGTTGTCTTTGACTTGCGACCGGACTCCTACGTAAGCTTTGGTTATAGTTCGGTACAGCGTCTGTACTCGGGGCCGGGTTTCCGCGTAAGCTTTGGTTAGAGTTCGGTGCAGCGTCTGTACTCGGGGCCAGATTTATGCGTAAGCTCCCTTCTGGTTCTGGCTGGCGTCTATTTATACGCCTGCCGTTGCTGCGGGTGCTTCCGCGTAGGGCTGGTTTACTTCTCGCGCTTTGGCGACTTGGCGGATTTGCCGTTGGCGTTTGTGGAGTCGGCGCGTGTCGGGTAGCTACGTGTGGAGAGGGTGTTCGTGTGGCGAATAACATATGTATTATTCTATGTTGGGAGAGGCGTTGTAGCGAACCCTTTTAGGTTCGTTACAACCCCTATACTCATTTTGAGTATATAAAAAACGAAAGAGAAACAAATATGTACATATTCTCCTTATGCTCTTTTTTGTTTTCGTATGGATTCTAGCTGTTTGTGTTTTTATTTATTTGTTATTTGATTATTGTTATTTGTTATTTGGAATCGTGCTAAATGGAATAAAATCGTGTAAAAAAATTTAAAATGTTTGATTTTTTTTTTATACGTAAATTCTGGATTCTATCCTTATACACCAAAAAGCTAGATCACTTACCGCACCCTTCTCCCTTTATGAAAACTTCTTTTATAATAAGTAAATATTCAGGATAAAATCATTTATTAATTGAATTTCGCATCTTAGAACAATAATTTATTTCACATACAATTTTAAATAAATTAATAGTTATAAAATATAAATAATAGCGCATTTATATAAAAGATCTTAATAACATTTTAAAGTGAGCAAAAATGTTACTAAAATCTATATTAATAATTGCTTTATTTTATTGATAATTGTATAGATCTTCACGTTTTCCTAAATTTTTAAGGTATGAACATTATGTACGAATAAGGTATTTGTACAGTAATATTATTTGATCGAGCATACATTTTATGGTTCGATTATGATCGTGGGGGACATATGTGTGCAATAACGGTATATTTTAAAAGATTATAAATAACACAATGAAAAAACATAACAGCCAGATTTTCAGGGTTGTTGCTCTGGTTTCTTTTTTCAAATGTATCCAACGCAATGGATAATCGACTTGTTCTATTCTGAATTATTAAAATATTATTTTAAATTAAGGTCAAATTGGAAAATTAAAAAATATATATTCATAACGAAAAAATTACAGATTCGACATAATTTGGTTGGTTAAGCATTTTCGGATGTGTTTCGGATATAATATTTACAGATATTCTTTCTTATGTATTCAAAACATAGCACAAAATATGCATTAAATTATTATATAATTAATTCTACGTTTTTCAAAAATATTCGTATTAGGCCAATATTAAGTCTCGTGACAATTAGATTACCACTATTGGAGCACTGACTAGGTTACCGAAAATTAATATGAAAATGAACATGTACTGAAGAGGCTATGAATGTATGTACACGTCGTCTCAGAATCTCCTTATTTTAGAAGCTGATGGGCTCTTTGGTTAGCTACAGCTATTCTGGCTTCATTAGATTCACCCTGGAAGTAAAATACAAAGATTCATGAAAATACAAAAATTTATAAAATAAAGGCTTATAGATTCTATAACAGTTAAGGCTAAAACAGTAAGAATATATATATATATATATATATTCTTTATGTTAGACGATCATCAACCGGAGTTATTTTCTCAAAAAACTACATCTATGTACATGCATGCAGTAGGTGTCAGTAGAAGGGAAGAGCGTGGGAACAAGTGCCGCACATCGCTCCTTTTCTTAGCGTTGCTCTTATTTTAAATTAGATTCCAGTTAAGGGAAGGGATGATGAATCAATGGATATGGCAAAGTCAATCTAGCAAGGGGCTACACATCGTTGAATTGACTGGCCAAAGATTGTGCAGGCGTAAACTTCCACTCAGTAGCTTTAATTTTAAACATATGTACAGTCAGTCACAAAAGTATTAGTCTCTAGGTATTCTCTGTATTCAAGCTCGTTTTTGGTGGTTATTTTACAACGAATTTAATCGTTTTTCCATAGGATGGGGTAAATTAAATATTTATCTAACAGAATTTAACATTATTTTATTTAAATCATAATCAGTTCATATGTTTTTCATATAAAAACAAAAAAATCAAACAAATTTGATACCAAAAAAGTATTCGTCTCTTGTAGTTTTGCTCTTAAATCTAGATACGAAAACTATTCCTAGTACTTAGTATGGGCCGTTATTATCTTTTATGGCTTTCAAACGTTTTGGCATCGATTCCACCAGCTTGCGGCATTTCTCCTCTGAAATTTGGGACCATTCCTCTAGCAACACCTTCTTGAGTTCGTTTTTGGAAGAAATCTTATGCTCCTGGACTTTCAGCTTCAGGTGGGCCCACAAATTCTCAATGGGGTTCACATCTGGACTTTGTGGCGGAGTATTAAGCTGTCTTACATTGTACAACAACCACATTTTTACCTTCCAGGCAGTATGTTTTGGGTCGTTATCTTGCTGAAAAACGAAATCCTCTTTTGAATACCCATTTTAGCAGCACTGGAGGGCAGATTTTCCTTCAGGATATTTAAATACATCTGTGCATTCATTATTCCATCAATAAATATTAAGTTGCCAACCCCTCGAGCCGACATGCATCCCCACACTAGCACAGATCCTCCGCCATGCTTAACCGTTGGTTTGATGTTTTTTAGTTTTAGCACTTCACAAGGCTTATGCCAGACTTTTCCCTCGCCGTCAGAACCAAATATGTTAAATTTACTTTCATCACTAAATATGACGTGTTCCCAGTATGAAAAGTCTTTGGTCTCGTGCGTTTTAGCGAAGTTTAGACGCTTCGACACATTAACACCAGACAGCAATGGTTTTTTTCTGGGACATCTTCCATGGAAATCATTGCTTCTGAGGACCCTGCGGACGGTTTCGTTAGAAACGTTGGTTCCCAATGATGATGACAAGGCACCATTTATTTTTGGAGCCGATAAATGTGGGTTTTTCCTATTCTCTTCCAGAATTTTTTCGCTCTTCTCTGTCTGTCAATATTTTTTGGTCGGCGGGAACGTGGCAGGTTTTCCAAGGAATTCCGAGCTTTTAATCGGAAAATGGCACTTTTAATCGTCGAAACACTTCGTTCGAACAACTCACTAATATATTTATTAGATTTGCCCTCATTGTGTAGGTGCAAGATGATTTTTTTTGCGAATCGTTCAATTCTGACCCTTTTGCCATTTTTAATGAGACAGATACATTTTGGCCAAGAATGTAAATGGGGGTAAAGATAAAATGGATTCGCCATGTCCCAATTAATGCCAAAAAAATGCGACTGCCCCTAAAAAATACTAAAAAAGGATGTATTTTTCTGAAGAGACGAATACTTTTGTGGTATCAAATTTGTTTGATTTTTTTGTTTTTATATGAAAAACATGAACTGATTATGATTTAAATAAAATAATGTTAAATTCTGTTAGATAAATATTTAATTTACCCCATCCTATGGAAAAACGATTAAATTCGTTGTAAAATAACCACCAAAAACGAGCTTGAATACAGAGAATACCTAGAGACGAATACTTTTGTGACTGACTGTATGTATAGACTTCAAGGGGCAAGACAAGCGTTTCGTAAGCAGTAAATATAAATAAAATTAAAAAAAAAAACTTCCAGCGAAGCCTAGCAAAGGCTTGAGAAATACTATAAGGACTCTGCTTTACTTTACTGATTTCCGTTAGGGCTATATAATCACAAAATATCCGCACGATGGGTGACGCGATTGCTCACTCTCCATCATGGCGAAGAAAAAAAACTGTTCCATGTAGAAAATGAGGAGTGCACACATGCGTCCATGAAAAGATGAGCCGTCCGCTTTGCCGGTCCTACCAAAGTCCGACCCATCTAGCATTAGCCAACAAATCAATATGTCCCTTTTGCAAACAGCGATATTGAACAGACAGAGAGAGATAGAGAGAGAGAACATGCGGATACCAATTGACACGATTATGTATAATTATAAAGTATGTTGTATAATTTACATAAATCATAATCGTACATAAATTTGTACTGTATACTGACAGAGTCCCGCATAGTTCGAGAGTCTCGATCTCGCAAGTAATATAGGCTCTGCACACTGAGCACATCCCGGGGGAACGGTGGTATTTTTTGACAGATGTGAAACCCCGATTCACACTGCCACCATCCACCATCCACCATCTACCATCCGTCAAAACAGCTGATGAGCATAAAATTACAAAGTTTTGTTCTGAATTGTGAAATTTTCACAACTTTAAATTAGTAAATTGTCTAAATTATTGACTATAATAAAACAATCCATATATGTACAATATACGTTACTATTTGGACTCCATTAAAAATTGCAGCAGCTTTGTTTGGAAGTTGGTTTGGCCAAAGCTGCTCTCAATTTGCTGTTTTATCTCTCGCTTTGTTTCCTGGTGCTCATCCTGTAATTTTCTGCTGGTCCTTCTGGACTTCAAGCATTTTCCGCACAATGTTCCAGAAGGTTACAAAAGTTTAATCCGCTTTGGTGCGGCGCCTTGGTTGCAGAAATAATACTAGAGCCAAAAGTTGGATCTGTCGGTCGACATAAACGGAACTATTTAGGGGACACCCGCGAATCCGTCAAATGTTTGTTAAAGATTATCAATATATGCAGTCCATTTCGACTTGCGTGCATTGTTTGTTTATTTAATGGCTGCAAAATACTACTCACAAAAAAAGAAAGCAAATACATATGTACTTATGTACCACCTATGTACCAATAAGGTACATATATACCTTAACCACCAAGGGAGAATCATCCTCTCTCCGACGAAAGCCAAAATTTATTTTTGTATTGTGTCTGTTGATTTTTTCTTTTAATGCAGAATAAGTTTTCAACGATTTAAATTTCGAATTATAGGCTATTCACACTGACGACCATCAACCATCCACCATCCATTTCGGGGATGTTCCGTAAGGTTTTGCCGTTCTGAAAATTTCCTAGTTAGTCCACCATCCATTTTGGATGTTCCTAAACCGCACGTTTCTATGCGATAGTTAGCCGATGGTTTTCAAATGCAACCCTAAAAAGCAATGAATGGCAATAAAAAATAGTTCGCGCCTAGACATATTTCAAATCTTAATTCGAATTTTAAATCGTTGAAAACTAAAAAAAGAAAAAAAACAACAGACACAATACAAAATGGAGAGACCTGAAATTGGTGGTAATAAGGTACATATGTACCTTATTGGTACATAGGTGGTACATATGTACATATGTATTTGCTTTCTTTTTTTATGAGTAGTATTTTGCAGCCATTAAATAAACAAACAATACACGCAAGTCGAAATGGACTGCATATATTGATAATCTCGCTAAAAACATTTGACGGATTCGCGGGTGTCCCGAAATAATTACGTTTATGTCGACCGGGACAGATCCAACTACGGCTCTAGTATTATTTCAAGGCGCCGCACCAAAGCGGATTAAACTGGAAAACCTGGAGGAGATTGTGCGGAAAATGCTTGAAGTCCAGAAGGACCAACAGAAATTACAGAATGAGCACCAGGAAACAAAGCGAGAGATACTCCAGCAAATTACGAGCAGCCGGGGCCAAACCAACTTCCAAACAAAACTGCTGCAATTTTTAATGGAGTCCAAATAGTAACGTATATTGTACATATATGGATTGTTTTATTATAGTCAAAAATATAGCCAATTTATTAATTTAAAGTTGAGAAAATTTCACAATTCAGAACAAAACTTTGTAATTTTATGCTCATCAGCTGTTTTTTGACGGATGGTAGATGGTGGATGGTGGCAGTGTGAGTCGGAGTTTCACATCTGTCAAAAAATCCCACCGTTCCCCCGGGATGTGCTCAGGGTGCAGAGCCTATTACCTATCAAAAAACTAAAAGAAATCCCTAGAAATATTTTTTTTCGATTTTTCCTGAGTTTTCAAAGTCAAAATTTCGAAAAGAAAATACGGCAAAAAATGATCAGTTTTGCATTTGAAGGAGTATATATTTTCCAGACATCATCAGATTATAATCTTTGCCACGATGCTGTGCCCAGCTCAACTGGAGTTAGTTAGTTACCAAAGTCTAATGTCATACGGCCATAAATATACATATATGTATGTATTAACAAAAAATAATTATTATGTTAATATAAAACATTTTTACCTTGCGATTAATTCGGTCAACTTGGTTATTTTGATTTTCAAGCTCTGAACCCATATCCAGAGCCATGTTACGGAGGTTTCCAATCATTGTATTAACCTGTCCCATATTTTCTTCCATTTCATCCTCCCTCGCATCATTTGTAATTCTAAAAAGAAGGGAAATAGTTAATAAGGGAGTTACGAATTTATGTATGTCGAATTCTGCACATCGAATCTTTTTACCATATAACTGACATGTACAGATACAAATTTCTCAGCATCAAACTGATTGATGAATGATAGATTTTGTTGTTTTTAAACTTTTATTTTTTGAGGAAACGGCATTAATTCAACAAATCGAAAGATCACAATGAAAATAAAATCAGAAAAGATTCGCAACTGTGAACAATTAACAAGTGCAGCTATAAATTAATTCTGGGTACATTGAAAATTAAAATTAGATTTGAATCTAATCTACGTGGAATGTGGGAATTTGTGACAGATGTGATTCTCCGATTCCCACTGTCACCATTCATCAAAAAAACAGTTGATGACAATAACAAAGACAAAACTTTGCGCTGTATTGTGAATTATACAAAAGTTAATCTGGCAGGCTTCGGTTTTCACTTACTTTTGCGGATAGCGTTTTCAGCCAAAACGTTTCGTTTTAAGTGCTCCAAAGTTTAAGGAGAATTAATCAGTAAGGTACCTGTTAGGAGCAGCAGCCGTTAATAGCTCCTAAGACACGTCAAGAAGTTTTCTTAAGTTTTCTGTTATCGCGCTCATCGCACACATATGTAACGTTCTAATTACTTATAATCCACTCCTTCAACCCTTTCGTTAGTCAGTCGGTCAGTCCTCTTCGTCGTCGAAAGCGTCTAACACATAAATCTAAGTTCACGGCCACGGCTTCTAACAAAAAAAGCACAAACAACATCAAACAATAAACACCAAATTTTAACCTTAACAGCTTTTAACATTTTGGTGACCCCGACGTGATAGCCGTGGACTTGTCATTTGTTAAAGGTGCTTTAAGCAGTTCGATAAATCAAATACGAAGGTTTAACGTAACATTTGCCGAAAAGTAGCGAACCAAAGATCATTGTGGCCGACCGTGGCAGCTCTAGCGACCCGCTATTCGTGTTCGTTTCTCTTTCGCCGTCTGCATCAGCCTGCGCATTGTCGAGACCGGCTGCATAGAATTCTAAGCGTGGTTCGTTAGTTTTCTTCGCCGCCTCTTTCGTCGTTTGCTTCAGCCAGCTCTCGTGACTGGCTGCACATATCTCTCTCGCGAATTCGAGCTCGAAACAGAGCAAAACATCTCGATCGTTCGCATATGCATAACTGTTGTTTTTTTTTCGGCCGTCGCTTCGTTGTTTTGCCGGCACATACATTTATACATATATAAAAAGTGCCGCAAAAAAAACGCACAAACGTTTTGAACTCGTCTGAACTCGAGCGTTGCATCATTTTATTTAACTTTAGTCGACTTATAAACATCGCGTCAACAGTCTATAGCCGGTAACATGGGCAAGAGGAAAAATAGTAGAAGAAGTGGATCGTTTGCTATGGGCAATGATAGTAATACAGTGACAGTTGCCGATGCTCCATCTGGTGAAAGGGTTAGTGCGAACGCAGCCAGCATCCAATTCCCTGCATCGCGGATTTCCTTCATGAGGCTGAAGGCTAGGGCCATTTTCGATAGGCTAGAGTGCATACGCACAGAGATGGATCGTGAAAAGCTGCGCCAAATAAATGAATATGATCTGCTAGGATTGTTGAAATCATTGACGGAGCTGAAATCTAATTTTTTTGTGGCATACACCAGTTTGGAGAAAGCGGATTCTGAGTCCATGTCCAGTGAAATACCTGGAAAATTCGACTCGTCCATCCTATCATTGAGGACCATTCTACAGCGTGAGTTGGGCAATCGTTCGCCGCCCACGCATTGTTCCACGTTTCAAATGAACAGAAGTGAATCTCAATCTATTATGTACATGGCCAGTAAATCGAGCTTGCCACAGCTGCCCAGGTTAAGCGGAGACTATACAGAGTGGACAAGTTTCTATTCCATGTTCACAGCTGTTATTGATAGTGAAGCTGAGCTGACTTCTATCGTGAAGTTACAGCATTTGCGGTCTTGTTTCAGCGGAGCGGCGTTGGACACCATTAGTTTGTTGGAGATGAGCGAGGCTAATTACAAAACCGCATTAGATATTCACAAAAATCGATTTGCTAATGAACGTCTCATTCTACAGGCACACATCAAAGAAATATTTTGGCTGGCGCGTGGGGACTCATCTGTTGTTTCGCTGCGGGCGGTTACGGACGCCGCCACCTCACATCTTCGCGCGTTGGATGCGCCGGCAACTAAGGAGGAAATAGCTGATTGCATCATCGTCCACGCACTCTGGAAGAATTTGGACAGGCAGACTCAAGTTAAATGGGAAGCAGCGTCGTCGCATCACGATCTTCCATCCTGGGAGAAATTATCTGCCTTTCTGGAACAAAGATGTCGTACCCTTGAAGGCATTCACCACTCCATGCAAGGGCAAGATGGCCAGGTTGGCACGTCACAAGGAAGCAAAGAGGCTATTGTTATGCATCAATTGCCTACGAAAGGGTCATCACGTGAAAGATTGTAAATCAGGTCCCTGCCGTACTTGCCAATTGAAGCACCACACTCTTCTGCATTTCCTTCGTCCAACAGAGCCCTTCCATACTGTTTCTTCATTTGAGCCGCAGCCAAATCATACCGCATTGGTTGCATTGTTGCCCTCCTAGCCGCAAGCTCATATTTCCCAGCGTCCGTCTGAGCCTGTTCTATTAGCCACCGTCGTCGTTCTCGTCAAAAACAGCGCTGGAACTTTTATGCCATGTCGCGCATTGTTGGACTCGGGCTCGCAATTGCATTTCGTAACTACTCGTCTAGCTAATCAGCTTCAACTGCGAAAAACTAAGCTGCTGACTGCAGTCTCTGGCATAGGAGATGCTAGCTTATCAACTGAAGGTATCTCGGTGGATCTCGTTCTGAAGTCGCGGATTTCAGATTTCACTACTGGCATCACTGCCGTCGTTGCCCAGAAGATTACGGACAGTCAACCTCGCGTCTCAATTAGCACTGCTAATTGGCCTATACCTTTGAATATCCAGCTTGCTGACCCTTCGTTCCATAAGCCGCAGCGGATAGATCTGCTCATCGGAGCCGGACTTTTCTTTGAGTTGCTGTGTGTGGGACAAATTCAGCTGGCGCCTGGATTACCTTTGCTGCAGAAGACACATCTCGGATGAATTCTATCTGGTCGCGGGCACTCGGCCTCCAACTTCTCGTCGTTTATCGCAACACAATCTTCCGATGACACCAATCACAGCACTCCGCTCGATGACTTGGTTCGTCAACTTTGGGAAGTTGAGCACATCTTTGAGCCAATCGCTAGGGCAACCAAGGAGGAACATCACTGCGAGGAACACTTCGTCAACCAGGGTAAGCGAGTGTACCCTCAGGGGAATACTCTGTTCGCTTGCCTATGAAGCGAAGTTTAGAGTCCTTGGGAGATTCTTATTTGCAAGCAAAGTGATGCTTGGAAAACTTGGAGCGCAAGTTCGTGCGTAATCCAGCTCTTTATGACAAATATTCGGCAATTATAAAGGAGTACCTGTCCCTCGATCATATGTCTCTGGTGCCCAAGGAAGATAGGCACAAGTGCAAATATTTCTTGCCACATCATTGCGTCATCAAAGAGGACAGCTCCACAACAAAGCTGAGGGTCGTATTTGACGGCTCTGCAGCTACCACATCTGGTCTTTCGTTAAATGATCTGCTTATGTCTGGTCCCACCATTCAAGCTAAGCTATTTCACACACTCATCCGCTTTCGTACATTTTCCATTGCTCTTACAGGTGATATCGGTAAAATGTATAGGTGTGTGCGTGTCTCAATGCCTGACTCCATGCTCCAATGCATATGGTGGAGAGATTCTCTTGACGAC
The DNA here is from genome assembly GCA_008121275.1 of Drosophila lowei. Classification (NCBI taxonomy): domain Eukaryota; kingdom Metazoa; phylum Arthropoda; class Insecta; order Diptera; family Drosophilidae; genus Drosophila; species Drosophila lowei. The sequence continues at coordinate 47,293,421 of CM017781.1, read as the reverse complement.
GACAGACAGACCTTCAAATTAAACTCAGTCACCTATGGGACTAAGCCTGCATCATTTTTAGCTATTCGAGCTATGCATCAGCTAGCCATGGATGAGTCGTCTTCTTATCCATTGGGGTCGGAAACCATTCTACAGGACTTCTACGTAGACGATTAGATATTATGCGTCAAACCACGGATCTTCTTCAATTCCTCTTATGTGCTTCGTAAAGTCCCAGAGGCCGAAAGTTTTCTGAAGCTGGATGATGGCAGCGATGTAACCAAAGCGCTTGGGATCATTTGGGAGCCCCATAAGGACAATATTTTGCTTACATTTGCATTCTAACTTGCAAGGCGAAAAAGTTGCTGGCCTGAACGGTGCTCGCCAGAAGTCAATCCTCCAGAAATTCGACAAAGGGTATTGGTTTCGTCGGAACGTGTCGACATCTCGCTTTCGTTTAAGCACATCAACTCATTTGGAGTCATGATGCGCATTTTTGGTTACGTTCAGAAGTTCATCAGTTGGACGAAGACACCGGATCTCTCATCGGACGACCTTCGCAAAGGATCGCATTTGTTGTGTCGCATCGCTCAACGGGCCCACCTGTATACTTGGTACCTTGCTCTGCGGAAAGGGAACTGCGTGACTTATGGGACTTATGATCGAGGGACAGGTACTTCCTTATAAATGCCGAATATTTTGCATAAAAAGCTGGACTACGCCCGAACTTGCGCTCCAAATTTTCCAAACGCCGCTTTGCTTGCAAGTAGGAATCGCCCAAGGACTCTAAACTTCGCTTCATAGGCAAGCGAACAGAATATGCCCCTGAGGGTAAGTGAGTGTGATGGTTGACGAAGTGTTCCTCGCAGTGAAGTTCCTCCTTTGTTGCCATAGCGATTGGCTCAAAGATGTGCTCCACTTCCCAAAGTTGACGAACCAAGTCATCGAACGGAGTGCTGTGATTGGTGTCATCGGAAGATTGTGTTGCGATAAACGACGAGAAGTTGGAGGCCGAGTGCCCGCGACCAGATAGAATTTATCCGAGATGTGTCTTCTGCAGCAAATATAATCCACGCGCCAGCTAAATTTGTCCCACACTCAGCGGCTCGAAGAAAAGTCCGGCTCCGATGAGCTGATCAATCCGCTGCGGCTTATGGAACGAATGGTCAGCATGCTGGATTTTCGAAGGTATAGGCCAATTAGTAATCCTAATAGAGACGCAACGACGGCAGTGACGTTTTTGGGGAAATCTTAAATCCGCAATTTCAGAACGGGATCCACCGAGAAACGTTCATTTGAGAAGCTCTGGCATCTCCTATGGCAGAAACAGCGGTAAGCAATTTGGTTTTTCAAAGTTGAAGCTGATGAGCTATACAAGTACAAGTTCCAGCGCTGTTTTTGACGAGAACGATGACGGTGTCTAATATAACAGTATCATACGGACTCTGCGATATAAGCGTTTGCGGTGATCAGGGTGACAATGCAACCATGGCGGTATGACTTGGCTTCATTTGCTTCCTTGTGTTGTTTGCGCCTTTGCCTTTGACTTTCAGGAAACGGGAGGGCACGATGCTACTAACGATTTTCTATGATGCGTACTCACGGCTTTTCCTGACTTGCAAACCTGACCATCTTGCCCTTGCATGGAGTGGTGAATGCCTTCAAGGGTACGGCAGTTAAGGGCTTACGCAACTCACGCTGAACAACAATACTCCATTCTAGCACGTTATAGGCAAACTGCCCAGGCAATTCGCTGTTAAGAGCTTGAAAATCGCTCTTCTAATTAGTCGTAGTCTACGTTGAAGTTTTTTTTTGTTTCTTATTAACGTATTATATTTACCGAATTTTCTCCCTTGAAGACTAACGAAAAGTAGGCAAATCTTAATATAATATATTTATTTAATTAATTAAAATTAATTATTTAGATTCAGATTATTGCTGGGTGGGGAGGTCTCTTCGCCGGAGTCGTGTATGGATAGTGTGCCAAGTTAAAGACTGCTCAAGTCTATTAGGATGGGCCAGAAGTTTGACCTGATACTTTGCATTCACCTTTGCGATTTCATCTTTAACAGATTGTACATTTAAGTCTTTATGAACATTTTCAATCCGTATGTAGAATGGTGCCCCAGTGATAGTTCTCAGTATCTACGATTGAGCCCTCTGGCTTATTTCTAGACTACTAATGCAAACGTTTCCCTATAGCTCGGAGCCATATGTCGAAATTGATTTGAGAACTGCATTGTACAAAAGTACTTTGTACTCCAGTTTTAGTGGCGAACGGATGTTTAAAAGCCTGTAGATTACTAGCTTTAAATTTCAGTAGATTTCTCTTAGCTTCGATGAGTTTACGCCAAGTGAGCCGTCTATCTAAAGAGACACCAAGGTATGTTATTTCGGCTGTTTGTGGAATGTTGATGTTGTTCAGAGACACTGTTAGGCTAGTTTGTCTGTTTTTAGGGTAGAGGAGACATGTTTGCGATTTTGTTCGTTTACATGTTTTCGCCAATCTGCTAGCCATTTTTCCAAGGCCTCGAGATGAGATGATATGTGTTCCGTTGCTCTTGTACGGCACTTGGAGCGACTCAGGATGGCAGTATCATCTGCGAATGTCGAAGTTGTTGTAAGACTGTTTTTCGGTATATCTGCTGTGTAGATGATATTCAGTGTCAGTCCAAGCACGCTACCCTGGGGTACACCAGCTTCAATTGGATGATATTCAAAGAGGAAATCTTTGCATCTTACTGCGAAACTTCTTTGCTGTAGGTATGACTCCAATATTTTATGGGTGTTCTGTGGAAGTAATATTCTGATTTTGAGAATTAAGCCAGCCAAACGCTGTTGAAAGCTTGGGCGACATCCAGGAAGACAGCGGATCAATACTCTCGTCTTTTAAATGCATTTCGTATCTCAGAGGTTATCCGTTTTATTTGTTGAATGGTTCCATGTTTTTCGCGAAATCCAAATTGGTGCATTGGGATTGCACTGTTGTTGTGTAGGTGTTGCTTGATTGCTTGATGATTCAGGAGCAGCTTTTCAAATATCTTTGATAAACACGGCAGGAGACTGATAGGTCTATATGAAGATGGCTGGGACTTGTCTCTTCCAGCTTTTCCGAAAATGATCCATCATTGTGATGACAGATTTCCTCCATTGTTGAAAATAGTAGCCCCATTTCATCAAACTGTTGAATATTATGGTGCGAAAATATACTGCACAGCTCGGTAATTCTATGATCATTTTAGGGGGGATGAAGTCACGGCCCGGCGCTTTATTTTGTTTGGAGACTTGGTTCTTAATGACCCTTGCTTGCTCTACTAGGAATATGATAGGCGTGGTGGCTTCAAGATTATTGGTTAGTGGCAGCACAAAGCTATTTGTTACTGGATGTGGTTTGAAGACGTTTTCTAAATGGAAGGCAATTGTATTTCTCTTCTTTTTGTTGCTGCGAGCCCAGTCTTTTGCTTGTGTACGTAATGGTGATTCACTCTCGATTGGGGGACATGCGCCTGCTTTAGCTTTCCACAGTGGGAATGGTTTGCTATTTGGGAAGAGTTGCTACATAGAGTATGTTTGCGCTCGGTTGTTCTCATCTTCTTTGCGTAGTAAACGGTTGGCTATTTTGAACCGATCCTTCGAGGCAGGTGATCTATGGGCCTGCCATTCTCACCGAAGCCTTCTCTTATCGAATAGCAGCTCTTCAATATGCCTGGGAACACGACTGCTGATCAGTTCGTTCTGATCACAGTTTTCGACCAGTCGGCGTATTCGAGTTGTTGCCTCGAACCAACACGAAAATGGCCTAGCGCAGTGCGCAATCAGCACTAGGATTTTTGTGCGGACGGTGGCTTATATTGGTCTACCGGAGTTGCACCACATTTTTGAATCGGGTGTAAAGCGATCACAAAGACTCGAGCTATTCTTACAGGAGGAAGGGTTTTCGACCAAATAAATGTTCAGCTATGGAGTTTCGGTGTATGCTGGTTTTATTTTGTAAAAATGTGCGGTTTATATAATGGTTATTAGTTTTTAATGGTTATTTAGGTCTACAGATATCTTATGGGCTATCACTCCTATCATGTATTGTATCATTCTTATTCATAGATGCATCCTACTACCTGTTGCATATTTATTTACGTCAGCAGTGCAATTTCCACTCAAAATCTTAGCGCCTTATGGCCCACTATTTACTTAGGTCTATTCGTACGATTTGTTATAAATTCTTTCAAGGGCCGGCACACTTGGGGGTCTGCCTCGTTTTGTACATTGGTTATCTTCTTATTTTTCATGTCTTTGGACATTCTGTGGGGAGACCGCCAACATTTTGGGTTTAGTTATCTTCACATTTATTTTACAATCTAAATGAAACACTTTATTATTATATAATCATTTATTTATATATATACTAGCTGACCCGGCCGAAGTTGTTCTGCCACGCAACAAAAAATTTTCTTAATTAAATGTGGATAATTTATAGCGAACAATTTTTAGATGGCCCGGTGCACTTTTTTCCGCCATAGAGGCGGTTTTTTTTGTTCTTTTTTTTTTGGTTGGTTTTTTTTCTTTGGTCAAGCACCTTGTGATACACAACATTTTTTGCTTTTTTATCAGGCGCAAAAACCAACAACGCAAATGGTCTTCCGACCCGTGAACATGCCACATATAATTAGATATAGGAAAAAAATTGATTTTCCCGATTCAGACCACATACTTTCAAGGATTGGCCTTGTGATTTGTTAATAGTCATGGCGAATGCAAGACGTAACGGAAATTGAAGTCTTTTAAACTCAAACGGCATATCTGTTGGGATCATCGGATTCCTAGGAATGAGAACTTCCTCACCTTCGAACTTTCCTTTGAACATCGTCGCGTAAATCAAATTGTTCATCAATTTTCATACCACCAAACGCGTACCGTTGCACAGTTTTGGTTGGTTTATGTTTCGAAGCATGATTACTACGGAGCCAACCTTTAGGCGCAAATTGTGCGGTGGTAAGCCTGGGACATCCAAGGAGTTTAAAAATTCAGTTGGTTAGTTGGTTGCTTCATTTTCATTTGTAACACAGTCAATAGATTTCAATGAATGGCTTGTTCCAATGATCTCGCTCTGAATTATGTAGTTAAGGTCATCTAACTCAACCATTTATTCTTTTTGTAGTTGGGAATGATGTTTGGGAATATTTTGTTGATAAGCTCGAATCAATCCGCTTGATTCGTCGACAGGTAGTCGACCATTACCGATAGTCAGCAATTGCTCTGAGAAATCTTCTGCAGATGTATCATTTTGCAATGCTGAATCATGTTTGTTGTCAGCTGAAGTTTTTTCACATAGCGCCATAGATTCGATGATTTTAGGCAAGCGTTTATTTCGTCGGTAGGCGTTGGCCTTGAAATTACTGGCAGTGTTTGGCGGAAATCGCCATTGTTCGGTTAAGTGCTTCTAATGCACGTTTATGCGCCATTGTGCATTCGTCCCAGATGATGATTTTCAATGCTGACAAAACTTTCTCCATTGCGGAGTTTTTTGCAATATTACATATAGGTTCCTCAATATTTTGAAGATTTAAGGGTAATTTTAATGCTGAATGAGCCGTACGGCATCCTTCTAACAATGTGGCTGCTATTCCAGAAGAAGCAACTGCAACTTCAACCGCAGTATTACATCTCGAACGAACAGTGGCTAAAACCATTGACATGAGGAATGTCTTACCAGTTCCACCAGGGGTATCCAGGAAATAACAACCACCATTTCCATCATCAATTGCCTTTATTAATGTATTATAAACTTCCTTTTATTGAGGATTCAACAGGGTTACATTTGCTTGAACAGCTAAATTCCATTCCTGGTGGCTGGCACTCCTAACCTGCGTAATAAACTACCGCATGCGCTTGATCCAAACCAAACACCAAGTGACGCGCTACCCTGTATTCGTGGGGTATATTCGTTTGGTGTCAGTAGGATCCAACCATTAATTGAGACAAAATCGTGCTTCGCCAATCAATACTAAATACTAAATTTAGCTGTCGATTCCTGCAAACCATTGCACACGTATACAAACACACAACAGAACTACAGCGGTGAATTTTTTCGTTTCGCTTGCGCTCGTCACCATTGCTGTTCGTCGTTATTCGTGTGTGGTTTTTCGTAAGCGCTTCAGCTACGCGACGCGATACCCAAAATTTGTCGGGTATATTGCTTTTTTTGACCTCGTTTGGGTACAACTACGAACTAGGTACGTTATCGCTTGAACTACGCGACGCTATACCCTACAGTTGTCGGGTATATTGGTTGTTGACCTAGTTTGGGTAAAACTACCCATTCTTTCATTGAGAGCCTCGGTATTGATTACGATGAATAGAAACGACCTTTGCCTTCACTTGCTTGTACTAAGAATAGTCCTTGAAGAGCTAAAGAAAAAGCGCAGCTGCGGTGTCAAAGGCATTCGTCTATTAGCGGACCGTTTAGAAGCTGGGGATATTCCGCTGATATTGACGGAGCTCGAGTGCAGACTCGAAACGCTGATGCGTAGCATTGACACGGCACGCAAACTTCAAGAGGAGATTGAAGATATCGACATTGATGATGAATTTGGAGCTGAGTTGGAAGAACTCTCAAATGTCACAGAGGCAAAATGAATGTCTCTCATTTGCGCCTTGAAGACAGCTGATGAGACAAAACCAGCAGTATCAGCTTTTTGTGGCCCAACTCGTGCTCGACTTTCGAAGTTAGCACTGCAGCAGTTCAGCGTCAACTTTTCGGACTTTAAAACTTTAAACACTTTATAGGCTTATTTAAGACACTGGTTCATCATTACGAAAGCATTCCAATTATCGAAAAGTTCAACCATTTGCTTTCGTGTCTCTCTGGTGAAGCGTTGGGAAATGTTAGGGCGTTCCAAGTAACGGAGAGCAACTATGAAAAAGCCATGGCTACCTTAAAACGGGTTAACGATAACAATTAAAAATGATCTTTAAAAATCACATTGCTACCCCTTTTTAACCTTCCTAAAATGACCCAGCAATCAGCATCGTCCTTAAGGAACCTAATATATACCGCCTCATCCATATATGGTTCATTGTTGTCGATAGGCGATGATAAAAAGATCTCGAATGCGATGATAATTCATCTCGTCTTGACCAGAGTCGATCCGGTGAACAAAACAGAAATGGGAAAACCAAAGCAGGAGCAGAGAGCAAGCAAGCCTACTGTTCTACTGCGAACTCCAAAAACCAACAATGCAGCTACTGCAATGCTAAAGACCATTTGTTGACAGATTGCAGTCCATTTGTTCGGCTGGCAGTAATGCAAAGTTACGAATTCGCAAAAACAGCATACTTATGCATCAACTGTCTGCAACAAGGCCACTCTGTAGTACGAGGCAAAGCTAAGAAGCGTCGAGTACACACTCACACCATACCTTATTGCATAGGCTAATAGAAGTCTAGCGTTGCCATTACCCCCAGATAATTCTTCTCCTTCTTCCAATCAGAATCAACCTTCCACTTCGCATACTTTCCATGCGACAGCTATGGATAAAGTTATTCTGGCTACGCCGATCATACGCGCCCGAACAAAAAATTAAGAAAATGTTTTGGCCCGAGCTCTGCTTGACTCTGGGTCCCAAACTAATTTTATCACTGAGGACTTAGCATAGCGCTTACAGATCCGTAGGGAGGTGTCGTGTATCAACTTGCTTGGTATTGGTGAATCCAATTCACAAGTCAAGAAGAAGATACACACGGTGGTGAAGTCGCGAATTACTGGTAGTAAAATTTCGGTCGATTTCTGGATTTTAAGGTGCATTTCGGGTTATCACCCTGATCAAACACTTAACGTGAGTGACTGGAAAGTCCCGAAGAACTTACCACTTGCAGACCCATATTTCTTTAGGCCACAGAAGATGGATATGTTAATAGGTACAGAAAAATTTTTCGAACTTTTATCTATTGGTCAAATTAGACAAGGTCCTGACTATCCAACTCTGCAGAAAACGCTTCTCGACTGGATTGTGTCGGGCAGATACACTCCAAAGGTGACTGTCACCCAAGAAGCGAGGAACTGTTTGAGTTGTCGAGAAGAGTCAGTATGTTAATGCATATCGACAACACACTACAAAAGTTTTGGTCACTGGAAGAATTACCGTCTTCTAAAAAGTCTTTACTTCCTGAACACAAGTTATGTTTATTGTTTTATGTTTAGAGTTCAACTGTGGACAGTTAAACTGTGTAAAAATAGGAATGTACAAATCATAAAATTATCTGCTACTGGAAAGAGCGGTAACACAATACAAGGCAGAAGAAAGTTAACTTAAATTATTCATTAAAGAAGATTTTACTGTCGCTTAAAAAAAGATTGTCTCGTGACCCTGAGTTGCAGAAAATGTACTTGGAGTTCATGGAAGAGTACCTCTCCTTGGGTCACATGTCTACCACAGACAACACAATCCCTAAAACTGCACATTTTTTCAGAGAAGAGACCCTTTTGAGTCCTTGAGAATATACCTGCTCAACACCATAACATATGGGACTAGACCAGCCCCATTTTTGGCTATTCGATGTTTGAAGAGGTTGAGTGAGTCTGCAAAGCTCTCATTCCCTAAAGCTGCTGAAGTTATTGAGTCCGACTTTTATGTCGATGACATGTTGACTGGTGCTGGTGGCGTAGAGGAGTTAAATACAATTAAGTCTGATGTGGCGGCTCGGGTTCTTCAAACCGCTGGGTTTGAATTGACTAAATGGTTCTCAGACTCACCTGAGGTCACCGCATCCGAGAGCACAGTTAAACTGATAACGATCTCGGACTCAGAGTCAACTAAGGCGTTAGGAATATCGTGGTTGCCACACGAAGACGTCTTTAAGTTCCAAATTGACACCTCAGCTATGGGTCTCCGACTTGTTTGACCCCCTTGGCTTGTTAAGTCCTTTAGTAATTAAGGGAAAGATCCTACTGCAGGAGCTTTGGCTTTACAAGCTAGATTGGGATAAGTCAATTCCAATGAACTTGGAAACAGCATGGAACTTATTAAAAGAATCATTGGGTCAGTTGGAAAAGATTACCATACCTTGATTTGTGCATACCGATCCCATGTCACCGATTCAAGTACTTGCCTTTGCCGGCGCATCCATGAGAGCTTATGGAGCCTGCGTCTACATCCGTAGAAAGACTGCAGAAGGTTTCGAGGTCTCGTTGTTGACTGCAAAGTCGAAAGTAGCGCCGCTCAAGACGAAAACGCTCCCAAGGCTTGAGTTATGTGCCGCTCACCTTCTCGCAGACCTTTGTCACAGAATCAATCGAAAAAATAATATACTGGTCAGATTCAGAAGTTACTCCTCATTGGATCCGATCCCACCCTTCGACGTTGTCAACATTCGGTGCGAACCGAGTAGCAGAGATTCAAGAGTGGTCAAGTGACGCTACGTGGCAAACAGAACCCAGCAGACATAGTTTCGAGAGGTTGTGACGTAGATTAAGTCGTGCAGTCGATCTGGTTTGGTGGACCAGCGTTCTTAAAGTTTGAAGAAGAGAGCTGGCCCAGAAATCCACACTTCGAGCTTTCCGAAGAAGAGCTGCAGATGGAAAGTCGGAAGAAATCGGTCGGACTGACCGTCGCGGCCAAGCCAAATTATTTAGTGGATGTAATCGAGGGATACTCGTCACACCTTAAACTGCTAAGAGTGTTCGTTTTCGTGTTCCGCTTCATCCGAAAATGCAAAGACAGAAGTCTCAACTTTGAAAAAATTCCGTCATCCGTAGAATACAACGTGGCGTTTCAGCGGATTTGGATAGTGAACGCTCAGGCGGTCTGCCGGGCGATAGTAAGGTCGTGTATTCGTTGCTTTAAATGCAAGCCTCGACTCCAGACCCAAATGATGGGCAATTTACCCGCAGACCACGGAGCCGGTCCGCACATTTTCAGTATGTGGCGTTGATTTTTGTGGCCCAGTCTATACGATTCTGAAAATTCGTGGAAGGCCCCCTTATAAGTCCTACATAGCGTTATTTGTCTGTTTTGCGTCCAAGGCGGTTCATTTAGAAATTGTCTCCGATTTGACGACTAACTCCTTCTTGTTGGCATTCCAAAGGTCCATAACGAGTGAACTGCGACAACGCGACAAATTTTGTAGGAGCAAGTCGCCACTTGCCACTTGTGTAGCGAGCTGCGCAATGATGATCGAGTCGGAAGCGGACGCGATACGCGAATTCGCGTCAAAAAGCGGGTGCGAGTTTGCATTCATACCGCCTCGAGCACCGCACTTGGGCGGACTTTGGGAGGCCAATGTAAAGTCTGCGAAGAGCCTACTCCTACGGGAAGTCGGCAGCGTTCTCCTCCCCGCAGAGGAGCTGGAGACCGTGCTGGTCGGGATCGAGGTGGTCCTCAACTCGCGCCCGCTTGAACCCCTAAGCCCAGACCCAAGCGACGGAGACGCGCTGACTCCCGGGCACCTGCTGACAGGTTGGCCGCTCATCGCACCCCCAGCACCCAGGACCCCGGACCAGGAGGGTCTGAGCTGCTTAAAGCGATGGCGGCTTGTCTCGTCAGCCAGGCAAATGTTCTGGCAGCGATGGTCCCGGGAGTATGTGCTGGGCTTGCATATAAGATGCAAGTGGCACCAAAAGAAGCCGAACGTCGAGAAGGGCGACCTCGTAATCGTCGCCGAGGACAACCTACCCCCTTAACAGTGGCTCGTCGGAAGGGTCGTCGGCACAACCGCCGAACAGGACGGAACGGTCGGGGTGGTCGACCTAAGGACGAGCAGCGGAGCTATCTTCAGGAGGCCAATCCACAAGTTGGCGCTTTTCCCACTGGCTTGAAGCATTTCAGGCCTTCAACGGGGCCGGTGTAACGCCATTTGGCGTCGAATTTTATTTAGTTCTTGTTATTATTATTATTGTTATTAGTTGATCGAATCTTATGAAGTTTGGCTAGGGCAAAGGGCGCTCTCTCGCTCTAGGCGAATTCGCCCCGCTTTGCCACCGTAGGTAAGCTAGGCTAAGAAGAAATTGTCGGAATACTTTATTAGAAGTCGAGAAATCGCACGCAACCTTATTGCCTCTTTTTCGTCGCTTAAAATATAATTATTTGCAGCCACCCAAGTTCTTCGGTATATTTATATTAAGAAAAACTATTCTAAAATTTCAATTATTATTATAGATAGATGTTGTGGAAGTTGAGCTTATTTAGTTCTATATGTGTTTTTATACCCGATACTCAAAATGAGTATTGGGGTATATTAGATTTGTGGTGAAAATGGATGTGTGTAACGTCCAGAAGGAACCGTTTCCGACCCCATAAAGTATATATATTCTTGATCAGCATCAATAGCCGAGTCGATTGAGCCCTGTCTGTCTGTCCGTCTGTCCGTCTGTCCGTCCGTCCGTCTGTCTGTCTGTCCGTCCCTATCAGCGCCTAGTGCTCAAAGACTATTAGAGCTAGAGCAACGACATTTTGTATCCAGACTTCTGTGATATGTCACTGTTAAAATTATTTCAAAACATCGCCCCGCCCACTTCCGCCCCCACAAAGGACGAAAATCTGTGGCATCCACGATTTTAAAGATACGAGAAAACCAAAAACGCAGAATCGTAGAGAATGACCATATCTTCTAGACTGCAGAATCTGAATCAGATCGTATCATTATTATAGCCAGAATGAAGAAAACAATTTCATGTTTTCTCGCCCTGTCTCTCTCTAACACACACGTATCATAGCCGGCTTTGCCTATTGCTAAATGTGAGTTCCTAGATCTCAGAGACTATAAAAGCTAGAGCAACCAAATTTGGTATCCACACTCCTGGGATATCGGACCTTGACGAGTTGTTGTTAAAATTTCGCCTCACCCCCTTCCGCCCCCGCAAAGGACGAAAATCTGGAGCATCCACAGATCTCAGAGACTATTAGACCTGACTGTCGAGCTCTCACTGCTACAAAACTATTTGTAATTTTTCACTGCAGAACTCACTGTTGACAGCTCACTGCTACAAGTGTGTTTCAAAATTTCGCCCCACCGCCTTCCGCAACCATAAACAACGAAAATCTGTGGCAACCACAATTTTGAAGATAGGAGAAAATTAAAAACGCACAATTATAGAGAATGGCCATATCTACCAGATTGCCGAATCTTGCCGAATCCGAATAAGATCGGATTATTATCATAGCCAAAAGTAACAAATCAATTTGCAGTGGTTACGCAGCGCCCAACGACACCTTCTGACTGGTTTTCTGTCTCTCTCACACCCACTCTTTGTCGTTTAATGTAGCCATACTGACTATGTATCGGGTATAAATGTAGAGTTGCGGTCGCAGCAGCAACATACAACGTTCCCCCTCGTTTTTAACTGATTTACTTCGGCTAATAATTTTTTCATATTTGCTGTATGGTTCATTGCTAACCCTACCGGATTCCATACAATTTTGGGTACTTCGCTAATTTCGAAATGACTTCATGTTTTTCTGAATGCATGATGTGACGTGCTACTAATATCTTCTTGTCTATTCTCGCTGTGCAATCTGATGCAATACTTAATATCCCTTGTTGAGGTAAGATGATTTATTCTTGCTGTTGGTCTCCACATTTTATCATTGCCTGTGTTTTCTGTTGAACTTTAAACAGCCAACTATTCTTTTTCTCCTACTCCACCCAGTATGTTTTTGTTTTTCCCATTGCCTTAAAATGACAACCTGATGGTTTATTTGGTTTATATGGCGAAACTGCACACTTGTTGTCATTGGCGTTGCTCCACGGCCAACTCCCTTCACGTATTCTCTTAGTTATTTGCCATTTTTTGCAAGTATTTAGTGTTGATTCTGACATCAGGTGATATGCATCTATTTTTTGCGCATATGATTAATTTTTTCATCTACAAAAATTCCTTTTGCGGTTAGTAGCGATTAAACTTTTTTTAACTCTTCTTCGTTTTTCTTCCCGGCAAGAATCATTTTTCTGATAAACTTTCTTTTATCTTGTTGATTTCATTTTGTAATTGGCTAGGTTTTTAAATTTTTGGGTTTAATCTTCCATGATTGATATCAGTCAGTAAACTTATGATCCCTGTCTGTATCTTTTCACATTCGTCGATTAAAAAACGAAATTGTTTTGTCACCATGAAGAAATTGATTGACTCTTTATATATTGGACGTTGACATGCAATGACTGCATCTTTCAAGTGGCGATGCAGTTACTGCACCGTCAAGTGGCCCGTGTGAAACCAGCAGAAGGCTGTTACGCGCGGATCCCAGGCAAAACGCAGCCCTCCTCCCGCCCAACCGACCGAGGGGCGCTGCCGCATGACGCACGGCGCGTAGCCGAACCGAACGCGAACATGCAAGAAAGATAGCTGTTAGACTAACATTCGAGGAAAATTAGCACTAAACTTACTAAGAAACTAAGCATGCAATCGAAATACAAATACCACTACAATTACTAATTACTAGAAAGGTGTGTAAGGATTAGTAATTTAATAAGAGGAAGAGAATTAGTGGTGGATATAATATGGTAGAGGGAATTATAATCCGAGCATAAGACCCTAAACGGTTCATGCAAGGAATAATTCGATCTACAAAGTGGAAGGACCAACGGTATAAAATTTCTAGTCAGTCTAATAGGAATCGTAAAGTTTATGCGGCTCAACAGATCAGGGCTGTCTATGTCACCCCCGATCAAGTTGTGCATAAATATCACACCAAGCATTTTTCTACGGTTAATTAAGGATGGGAGGTTTACTAATAGTAGTCTACTAGAGTAAGATGGGAGTCTTACACCCGCATCCCAGTTAAGGCCCCGCAGAGCAAAGAGTAAAAAGTTTTTCTGTACTGATTCTATACGGTCCTGGTGTACTTTGTATTGAGGGCACCATACACAGGAGCCGTATTCTAAAATCGGACGAACTAGCGAGGTATAGAGAGTCTTTGTTATATAGGGTCGTCAAATTCTTTTGACCACCTCTTTATAAACCCAAGCACGCCCATGGCCTTATTTACCATGGTAGAAATGTGTTCGGAAAACTTTAACTTTGCGTCTAATAAGACACCAAGATCATTCACCAGGGTAATTCTCTCAAGAGAACCGCCACATAGGGTATAGGTAGCCAACAAGGGGCTAGAACGATGAAATGTCATTACTTTGCATTTCGAGGCATTAAGGTGTAACAAGTTTGCACAGCACCATGACTGAAAGTTATTGAGATCGGATTGCAAGCGAGAATGAAATGAAATGTCCTTATACTGGACACAGAGTTTAACATCATCCGCATACATAAGTACTCGAGAATATGTTAATACCGAAGGCAAGTCATTAATAAAGAGTGTAAAGAGTAAGGGGCCTAGATGGCTGCCCTGTGGTACTCCCGAAGAAACCTTTACTGGTGAAGAGAGGGAGTTTTTGAAGAGGACTCTTTGAGACCTGGAACAAAGATAGCTAGAAATCCATCTCAGGAGGTTGGGCGGAAACCCTAAAAGGTCAAGTTTATGTGCTAGAAGGGAATGGTTTACAGAGTCGAATGCTTTACTGAAGTCGGTGTAAATAACATCCGTCTGTAAGTTACCTTGAAAGCCTTTAATAATGAAAGAGGTAAACTCTAACAAGTTCGTGGTGGTTGATCGCCGCCTTATAAATCCATGCTGAGTTGGAGATATAAGTGACTTGCAGAGATGTTGCAAGTGCGGAGTTAAAACCTTCTCAAACATTTTAGGAATAGCGGATAACTTTGCTATACCTCTATAATTTTTGCATCAGACTTGCTACCTTTTTATGGAGAGGAATTATAAACGATTCCTTCCAGATCGGGGAAGCAAGAAGAATCAATGGACAGGGTGAATAGTTTAAGCAAAGGTCCACACAGAGCCTCGGCGCAGTACCTGAGTACACAACCTGGAACCCCGTCTGGACCCGGTGAAAACACCGGCTTAACTAGTCGAAGATCATGAAGTAGAGAACATTTATTTAACAAGGGACTGAGAATGCCGTTCGACCTCGGTAACCCGTATGGGTACGGATGACCAGAGTAGCTTTCCTTAGAATAGGTCGTTTGGAAAAATTGGGCAAAAGATCGGCAATTGCCTGATCATTATTTGCCGACGTATTACAAAATGATAGCGAGGATGGGTGTGCGGACGTTCTACGCTTACTGTTTACGAAGCAGTAAAACTGTTTAGGGTCCTGAGAAAAACGTATCCTGCATCGAGATAGGTAGTTCTTATAGCATTGAGCATTAAGAACTGAAAAGTTTGACCGAGCTATTACATAGCGAGAGTGAGAAATAGGAGAACCCACTTCTTGAAATTTTTTATAAAGTCTTGAATTTAAGTTGTTTAGACTGGACTGGATTAACTCTTTGGGATTTTCCAGATCTAATCAGACAAGAAAGCGGGACACAAGAATCAACAAATGTGCCAAGAGCATTGTAAAAAATGTTTGTGCCTTTTATGACATCAGTGCACAAGTACAAAGCGGACCAATCAAAATCCCTAATGAGGTTATTAAGCTTCGCAAACTCGGCTTTACGAAAGCAGCGGAAACTTTCAGGTAGTCTACTCGACCGATCCAATACAGTTGGTCCTATATCTAGCGACACCTCGAAAGTAGGATGGTAGGCGTCTTCAGGTATAGTGAGCGGAAGGGCTCGGGTTAACAACACTATGGTCGGATCCGATACAAAGCACAGATCAAGCAATCGACCCAAGGAATTTTTCACATGATTGACTTGAGACAGGGACAGGTCAAGCAAGCCGTCAACAAAGTCATGTCGTGACATGGGCACTAGGATACTAGACTCGTTTACCGAAGACCAAACAGTTCCTGGCAAGTTGAAGTCACCAAGAACTATCATATGATCTTTATCTGATAGCGAGGAAGAAACAGCGGCTAAAGCGGACAAGTGCTGCTCATAAATTGAGATATCCGAAGAAGGTGGAATATATGAGCAAGTAATGAATATAGCGAAAGCGGGAAGAATCAGTTTTACACACAGGAATTCCAGTTCCTGTTGGACTTGGACTGTGAAGTGTTCCGACGCGAAGTTAGAGTTCACTGCAATCAGAACCCCTCCTGCACGTCGAGACGAACGATCTTTCCTAAAAGTTGTGTACCGGCCTGTCAAAACCTCGGAACTAAGAATGTCCGGCTTTAACCAGGTTTCGGTAAGCACAATAACGTGGGAAGCAAATGAAACACTATCCCGGAAAAGAATGCTGAGTTTACTACGCAGGCCTCTAACATTCTGATAAGTTACTAAGAGGGAAGTTAGTTTTTTAGAAGGGTTGAGGAAGTTGAGGTTGACGTTGAGGATGAGGATGGCACACTGGGATGATTTGTGAGAGTTATTGGGGGCCTATTCTTCTTCTTTGCCTTAAACTCCTTCACCACCAAATGCTCTGGCCAAAATTTGGCAGAGCAAATGGTGTCAAAGTGAGTTGGGGAGACACTTATCTTGAACGAAGATATCTCCATGGCATAAGAGAAATTAAACTTCTCCACCTTTAAACCCACGGCTTTTATTCTGCTTTGAATAAAAGCAGTTACATCATTCGATGTGAGGTCAGGGGCCAGCCGTGAGACAAAAACTTGTCGTTTTGGTGGGACTCCCACCAGTGTGGGCACCACAGGCCTAGTACCTGTGGTGGCAATATCCGGAGGTCCGGAACTTCTAATCACTGGTGGGATCGGTATGGACGGGACAACTAACGAGCTTGCGGACACCACGGACACGGACGCTACAGACGTACTTGGCTGCACGTTCTCCGAGGCGATGAATTCGGCTACCGAATCTGCATCGCCAGCAGCCGTCGTTGCTCTTGGGGTGGCAAACGAAATCAGCTGCTGCACACTTTGAGTGGTCGGAGTCAGTTTTTCGGCCGCGAGCGGCTGAGTGACGGTTGGCACTTGCAGATCCCGCGGAGTACGTAATAGTTTTCTTTTAAGACTTCTATGATGTTTTCCACCCTATCGTGCATCTTTTTAAAATTCGTGTCTATGACCCCGTTCGTTCTTTTTAGGATATTTGATGTTGAATCTATCAACGACGTTTGTCTTTCCAGTATTTAAATTATGTTGATTTCCTAACAGTTGTTTTATGTTGTCTTCCATTAGCTCTCTATCCTCTGCATCCATAATTCGTTCTTCCTTTTTCTTGTGTCCTTAATAGTTTATTATTTTCGTCTAGCTCTGGTTTTTGTCTTTGTGTGTTGTCTAGAACTATATCGCATTGTTCTTGAAAGTTCTGAAGCTTTTTACAAACCTCCCTCATTTTGTGTATTAATTTAGTTCCTTGATTTAGCATCTTAAAATATTATTATATCCCATGATGAACCTACATTTCTACATGACCCATTGGGTCTAAATAGAGTGCTGCAGTACTGTACATCTCTTAACTCCCATTTCTTATTTTCTATTACTGCTTTGCCTAATACTTGGCCTATCATCATTATCATTATCATGACTGTCATCATCCCTTGTTTGGACAGCTACGTCTGCCGCGAGTCGTATGATTTATTTCTGGGTTTTCTTCGTCTATCTTATGCTCTATTAATGGGAATATCTTACTGATGGGTCTTGTAATTGAGCACTGCGTCTATCTTATGCTCTATTAATGGGCATATCTTACTGATGAGTCTTGTAATTGAGCACTGCATCTATCTGACATAATAACGTTGCCATCTCCTCAAATGTCAAATTAATCTCTCCTATCACCCTTTGCAGATGGTACAAACCATATATCCAGAAACTCCTTTGTATGTAGTTCCTCATTAGATTGAGTCATACATATAAAGTCTCTTTATGGGCGTTTTTGACTAATAATGTTGTTACATAACATTTATTTAGAATTATTGAATGCTGTACTTCAAACCTGGCGTTGGAATCTCGTTTTTTTTCTAACGACTCAATTTCCTCGTTAATTGGCTAATTTGCTGTTGTTTGATTATCATTATGTTTGCCTCATTTATGTGGGATAAACTTCTTTTTTTTATCTTAATACTCATAAATCTTCGTATGTATGCAATTACTCTATCTAACTTTTGTATGGATGAATTCTTCACCAGTAACTAACTTATCACTTTGTCTTTTGGTTTAATTAATACTGTGCTTACTGTTGTACATTCATCATCTGTTTTTTCTTTTCGCCAATTTTCTTCTGCCTCTGCTAGCCAGATTGGTCCTGTCCACTAAATTTCAAATCCTTTTTATACCCGATACTTAAAATAAGTATACGGATATATTAGATTTGTGGTGAAAGTGGATGTGTGTAACGTCCAGATGGAAGCGTTTCCGACCCCATAAAGTATATATATTTTTGATCCGCATTAATAGCCGAGTCGATTGAGCCATGTCTGTCTGTCCGTCCGTCTGTCCGTGCCTAGAGCAGCGCCTAGTGCTCAAAAGACTATAAGAGCTAGAGCAACGGAGCCGTCAGGCCCTGGATCCAAGGCGACCGTGCTCCGCGTCATAGGATACAGGTGGGCACGAGCGAACCGGCACCCGCCGTAACTGTACACACCGGCGGAAGTGCGACTATACTCTCCCCGTGAGGGCGGCTGGAAACAGGTCCTGGTACGGTCATGTCTCTGCCAGGATGCTGGCTAATTGTAGTCGGGCGGAGAGAAGAAAACTCTCAGTGAAATAACCCCAATCCAAGGTGACACTGTCATATGCCGAGGGATGCATGGCCGAGGGGTGCTCGGTCGCTCATATGCGGACTCTGGATACCTGCCGACCTCCAGTTTTAATAAGGCTTCCCGGGGCACGCGGGCTATGCCCCGGGCGACTAACCCCTTCCCGCCTACTCGTGGGACCAAACATGCCAAATTCAAATATACAAACAAAAAACACCGCAAAGGAGCACGGCACTCCTCCTAAAATGCCGGAGGGAAAAGACCATCCCTCTACAAACGCATCTGGGAAACCAGTGCCCAAAACGACGGGGAAGGAGACTAAGTCGGTCCACCGTCTCGAGGCAGCAGGCGCTGCGAGGAGAACGAAAAGCCAATCGGGCCAATCCACGTAGGGGGGCCCCAAGGGTGACCCGGTTACCGGGGGCGACCATGCAGAGCGATATCATGGCAGACCCCCTTGGGACCGGGATCGCGGCAGGCGGTGGCCTCGAAAGACCCAAGTTTCAGGACCGTGCGGCCTTCATCCTGGGCAACCCGACCCGGTGTTCCTGGCGTCTGCCCAGGGAATCGAATCGCGGCGATGGGCCAAGACAGTCCTGCCCGACTACCAGCCAGCCAAAGCTGGCAAGGCCACAGCCAAGGCACCAAGAAAGCGGCAACGCTTGGCGGAGGACACCGCCACACAAGTCCAACAGGCCAAGAGGACGAAGACACTGAGCAACCGCTCGTTTGCCGAGGTGGCGAGGGGAAAAGCCCTGATTGGAGTCCTAGATAGGGGCTCTAAAGACGGGCAGATCCCTAGGGACAAATGGCACCTCGTGGAAAACGAGCTCCAAGACCGTTTCCTCCAGGAGTTGGAGGAGAATGGAGGACCACCGCCCAAGTGTGAGGACGCCGGGTGGCACCAAGGCAGGGTGAAAGCCATCGCCTGCCAAGATGCTCGCGTGGCCCTCTACGCGAAGGCGGTAGCATCGCTCAAGGAGGTCTACCCAGGAGCCCAGCTGGAGGCCGTGAAGTGGGAGGACATCCCCAGCAAGCCGAGGGCCAGAGCGTGGATCTCGGCGAAGCCTGCAGAGCCGGATAAGATTCTCCGGATTCTGCAGGTCTGCAACCCCCACCTTCCCACAGCCGATTGGAAGGTGGCCAAGGTAGAGGAGAGCAACGGGCAGAGGCGCCAAATCATCCACGTCCTAAACGAGGAGTCGGTCAGACTTCTCCACGACACGGAGGGCGCTGTGGACTACGGCTACAAGAAGGTAGTCATAGTACTGTACAAGTCCGACTCTAAGGGCATGCAACAGACGGTCGAGCCAGACCTGGAGCCCCCGGAGATCCCTAGCATAGAGATCAAGCCTGCGGTGTCAGACGTGGCATCAGTGGTGTCGGATGACATCCTAGACGGTTACGTGTCAGACGTGAGCGATCTCACTAGGGATCTCAAGCACATCGGGGTCGGGGAGGAGTTGGACTCTTCGGAGAGCGACCACGACAGGACAATGGTGGAGGTGAACCTCAGGAATGTCACTGATACTCCTGCAGATAAACCTCCACCATTGTAAGGCAGCATGCGCTGCTCTCTTGCTCCACCTAGCCAAGGGTGGAGCTGACATACCATCCTCATTCAGGAGCCCTGGATCCTCGGAAACAGGGTGCCCTCTGGTCTGAGGACTCCTGACTATAAGCTATACGTAGCTGACTCCGCAGGTAAAACTCGCACCTGCATCCGTGCAAAAAGAGATTTGCACTTATTTTTGCTCCCAAATTTCAGCAATGAAGACCAAACAGCAGTGAGCCTCGAAGGCCAGGGGTGCTCACTGAGAATCTGCTCCACGTACATGGGTCACGACCAACCAGACCCCCCTCCACAGGCGCTCAGGGCGCTAATCACAGACTGCGAGACCAAGGCCAACGGCCTAATCGTAGGGTGCGACGCCAATGCACACCACTGCCAGTGGGGAAGCACTGACACCAACGAAAGGGGTGAGTACCTTTTCAACTATTAACTGACCACTCAGATGGTCCTATTAAATAGGGGGAGTGATCCCACCTTCATTATTAAAAACCGCAAGGAGGTCCTGGACCTCACACTTGCCTCTCATGAGTTACATGGGAACATCGTATCCTGGAGGGTCCTGGAAGAGCACTGCTTCTCGGACCACAGGTGCGTGGAAACCGTATTCTCTTTTTCACTACCGAGACCAGCTCAATTCCGGAACCTTAGGCGGACAAACTGGGCTCGGTACTCGATCACCTCTGTCGTGTTCTCCTGAGACTCCACCTGAGGAGGAGAAGTGGGAAGCCACGACTCATCTTGTTAATTTATTTACCGACGCCTGCAATGAGGCGCTCGATAAATCTTGCCCCTCTAGCAAGAGCAGAGGCCGGAAGAAACCTGAATGGTGGAATCCGAAACTGAGGGAACTCCAAGGTAGAAGGAGAGCAACGGGAAAAGCCTCGCGGAGACTCTTCAATAAAGCTAAGGCTGAAAATTCTGAGCAGAACTGGGCCGATTACAAGGTCAGTCTGTCAGTTTACAATAAAGAACTGAGGAAAGCCAAACGCGCCTCATGGCGTAAGTTCTGTAGCGACATTGAGAATAACTCAGAAGCCTCGCGCTTGCGCAAAGTTCTCTCGAAGACTACACCCACTCTGGGCTACCTGAAGAATGCCGACCAATCATGGACAACGTCCAGCAATGAGTCGCTAAATCTTCTCCTTAACACCCACTTTCCCGGCTGCGATGAAAACAGACCACACTACATCGCGGCTCCCTCCGTTGCCTCAAGTGTTATCATGAACCTGCTAAGCCAGGAGAACATTTCCTGGGCAATCAAAAGCTTCAAACCATACAAGTCTGCGGGACCAGATGGCATCATCCCTGCCCAACTGATTCACGCTGGACAAAAAGCCACTAATTGGCTCAAAAGGATATACGAAGGAATCTTCTCCCATGGATATATCCCGGAAACCTGGCTTCATACCAAAGTCGTCTTCATCCCCAAGGCAGGCAAGCCCTCGCACACTGCCCCCAAAGATTTCAGACCCATAAGTCTATCGTCCTTCCTTGTGAAGACGATGGAACGGCTTTTGGGGATGCATCTCACGGTAAATATTCCGCCTAGTCTAATCTCAGACTCCCAGCATGCCTATCGGAAAGGAAGATCCACCGAAACGGCCCTACACACGATCACATCGATCATAGAAGCGTCCCTCAACTGTAAGGAGTACACCCTGGTAGCCTTCTTCGACATAGAAGGCGCCTTTAATAACATCCTTCCGACCGCCATCACGGGCGCACTGACGGATCTGGGGGTTGACTCCAGGACGGTGAGCCTGATCGATCAGATGCTACAATGCAGGACGGTTGAGGCATCACTGGGGACGTCAACGTGCACCAGATTCGTTAGCAGAGGCACACCGCAGGGCGGAGTCCTCTCGCCCCTCCTATGGAACGTGGCAGTGAACGAACTGCTGCGGGAGATAGAGGGGGGTGGCTGCCGCGTGGTGGCGTATGCGGACGATGTTGCTATAGCATTCTCGGGTAAATTCCCGCAGACGCTGTGTGAGTGCCTGACAAGCACACTCACGAAGATGTCAAAATGGGCAGACAAATGCGGTCTAGGCGTCAACCCGTCTAAAACGGAACTGGTGCTCTTCACTAGGAAGTACAAAGTTCCGGCACTGATTCCCCCAAGACTATGTGGGGAAGCGCTAGTCTTCAGCAACAACGCCAAGTATCTTGGCCTAATCCTCGATAGAAAGCTCGATTGGAAATTGAGCATAGAGGATAGAGTAAAGAAGGCCACAGTAGCCCTCTATACTTGCAGGAAAGCCATCGGACTAAGATGGGGAATGACCCCCTATATAGTTCGGTGGCTTTACACCGCCATCATACGACCGATCATGCTCTATGGAGTGGTGGTATGGTGGCCAGCCTTAGACAAAAGGACATGCCTCAACAAACTCAGCAGAGTTCAACGCATGGCAGAGCTATGCATAACTGGCGGGCTACGCACTACTCCAGGGGAAGCCCTGGATACTGTGCTGGACCTCCTCCCCATAGATCTCATGGGAAAGAAAGTGGCAACACTTTCCGCACTCAGAATGAGAGAAGCCAGACTGTGGAAAGCGTCCGCGGTTGGGCACTCGGGAATCCTGACGAGACTCCCGCAATTACCAGAGGACAGATTATTGTGTCCCTAGTGATCACCTCTCGACGCCTTTCCAGGTATCAATCCCACCTAGGGAGGACTGGGAGATGGGCGAACCAGGACCCGCAAATGCGGTTCACTTCTACACTGATGGCTCAAAGTTAGACGGCCGCGTCGGAGGCGGAGTCTACTGCAGCGAGCTGAACATCAGTCATTGCTTCAGGCTCCCGGACCACTGCAGTGTGTTCCAAGCGGAGGTTGTAGCCATCAAGGAGGCCATTTCCATCGTCTCCAAACTACTTCTAGACACGCACTTAGTGTGCGTTTTCTCGGACAGCCAAGCAGCTATTAAAGCTTTAGGCTCAATATCGTCGAACTCAGCGACTGTAAATGACTGCCGCAGGTCTCTTCACGAGATCGCAGAGCAGTTAGACTTCTTCCTTATATGGGTCCCAGGCCACAGGGACATCGAGGGGAACGACGCCGCCGACGAGCTAGCAAGGCAGGGTACTACGATTCCTCTCCTTATGGAGAGGAAGCAGGTAGCGATGCCTCTGGCTACGTGCAGGCTCCTCACGCACGAATTGTTCGAGCAAAATGCCAATAGGAGATGGCAGCAAGCCGTTTCCTGTAAAATCTCAAGCCGAGCTGTATAGACTCAGCAGAGCACAGTGCTCTGCAGTTACTCGAGCCATTACGGGACACTGGCAGATCGGCACTCATGCCTCTAGACTGTCAATCCCTCATAACGACTTCTGCAGGAGTTGTCGCGACGAAGAAGAGGAGGAATCGGTCCCCCACTTCTTCTGCCACTGCCCGGCCCTTGGAAATCGTCGTATTCTCGGGGCCGCTTTCCTCACGGACATTTCGGACCTGTCCGAAATCAAACCGGGGACCTTGTCTAGATTCATCCAAGCCTCCGGATGTGACTGCCCTTAATTTGCAACAGCCTGTTTCTCCACGGTTTTTAGGCATTGGGAAGGGGCACACGCCCATGCGGCATCACAACGGACCTTCTACAGGTCCAAGTGAGCTTGGGAGGGTTTCATCACTCCCCCAGGCTCCCGCCTGAACCTAACCTAACCTAGAGCAACGACATTTTGTATCTAGACTTCTGTGATATGTCACTGTTACAAGTGTATTTCAAAATTTCGCCCCACCCCCTTCCGCCCTCACAAAGGACGAAAATCTGTGGCATCCTGTCCTGTACGTCACCGTGGTTAACTTGTAATTTTTAATTTTTTCATCAATATTTATTTGCATGCACATCTTTTTATTGTCGGCTGCTACCACAAATCTATGTACCCGCCACGATAGTATAGTGTCCATGATTTCTCTTTGCACTTTTGGACCAGTATACATTACCTGGTCTAGAGTTTTGCCATTTCTATTTTTTTGCTGAAGCATCGAATACTACTCTTATTTTGTTTGTTAATCTTGTTTCTTTAATCACTGCTTGATGTGGTAAATAATATATCCCTTCTCCCTTTGTCCCTATCATATGCCCTACATCTGTGAGTTCTTTCATGCTTTTCGCATACACCTCTTTGCTTCCTGAATATTTTTCAAACTTTTTGTTTAATTGAAGAAGTAATTGAAGTTTCCTTTTTAAACGGAATGGTCACCACGTACTTCTTTGTTTCTTCTTGGTGTTTTTTCGAAAGTTTCCTTGCAGAATTTTGCTTCTACATCATATCTTTCTTTTTCCTCTAACTCCCAAAATCTTTCTAACTCTTTCCCTTTAATAGCTGTAGCCACTTATACTATCCACCCAAAATCTGTTTTTTGTCCGAGCAGGCCATCGATTTTAACAATTCCGTCTTGGAATATTTGTGCGTATAGATCTGTTCCTATAATTATGTCTATCCTACCTGGTTTGTCAAACTTTGGGTCCACTAACTCATACCCATCCATTTCCATTTTGTTTAATATCTTCTGAAATAATCGTACTTTGCGACCCGCTATCGATCAACACTCATAGTTTCTCGTATTCCCCTCTTAATGTTTTCATTTTTATAATTGGTCGTGTGTCTGGTCTGATGAGCTCGTGAGGTGGCTCAAAGGCGGCCTAGCTGAGGCCACCGGACGGGTCGCGGGTTGCGGATAGCGAACGGCCTACCTCGGTAGGTCAGCTGCGAATAAGCGGTCCCGGACAGCCAGCGGGAAAAGATGTATAAAAGCCCGAAGGGGCCCCATCCCGAATCCGGGTGGGTGGTAAGGAAACCTCCGAAGCTGACACCTTGGAGAGGCAGCTAAGCAATACTGCGGCTACCCGACCTACTGGTAAAGCGGAGGGGGATGACTTGCCGTCGACAAGCGCCCAAGGCAAGCGATATACCTACGCCGAAAAAGGAGTGCAGGGCACATACTCCGTCGGCAACACGCAAACACCGAAAACAGCCCATCAGCCGACTGGCGGAGTTCACCCTGGAACCAAAAAGGTGGCTTCTCAATCGAAGAGGCAGCGCTCCAAAATGCTGCCCAATGTCTCCTTTGCGCAGATTGTCAAGGAGAGGACGCTGATCGGCGTCCTCGACAAAGGCAGCGCAGAGGGGAGGATACCAAGGAGTCAGTGGAAGTGGGTGGAAGCGGCATTGGCTGACCACTGCTTCGATCTCCTCAACGAAGACCCAGGACCTCCGCCAGTCTGCAAGGAAATAGGGTGGTTCCAGGGCAACACCAAAATAATTGCCTGCAAAGACGAGCGCTCCGTGAAGCTGTATAAAGCGGCGTTGGCGCAGGTCGGCGAGGTCTATGCTGGGGCGAAACTCGTCGCAGTCGACTGGACCGAGGTGCCCAGCAGACCGAGGGCCAGAATTTGGGTGCCGGCTACCTTAAAAGAGCCAGAGCGCATCCTCAAGATGTTGCAGAGGTGCAACCCTGGCCTACCGAACTCGGATTGGAAGGTAGCCAAGGTTGAGACGACACAAGGGCCGACTAACCAGGCAGTGCTCGTCCTCAACAAAGAGTCGCTGGCCCCGATAGAGGCAGCAAAGGCGAGCTAAACTTCGGCTTCAGCTCGGTCACCATCAAGGTGTATAAATCGGACGCGGCGGCCGCGGCGCTTCCTGTCGTCAACCCAGACGTGCAGGACGTCGCTGCGGAGATCGAAGCGCCTGACGACGAGCTGGAGCAAGACCAAGAAGGCTTCTCTTCGGAGACGGAGCTGTTGCTCGATTTTGAATCAATGTGCTGAGAGAGGGTCTCGGACGACTCGGACGCAGATATTACAGTGGTGGAGAACCGTGAAGATGGTCCTAAGGATTCTTCAAATCAATCTCCACCACTGTAAAGCAGCATCGGCTGCCCGCTTGGACGCGAGCGGAGCCGACGTAGTCCTAATCCAGGAGCCTTGGGTGGTAGGAAACAAGGTCTGTGGATTAGGAACGAAGGAATACAAGATCATTGTATCCCAAAATGAAGGTAAAACCCGTACTTGCATACTTGCGAGAAAGCACCTAAATATCTTTCTGCTCCATAATTATAGCGATGGCGACACCACGGCGGCAAGCCTAGAGATAAAAGGGACTCATATCAGGCTAGTGTCGTCCTATATGGCCCATGAGGGAAAATGATCCTCCCAACGACCTCGTTCGCAAAATAGCTAGCGACAGCTAAAGGTCGGACACAGACCTGCTAATAGGTTGCGATGGGGGAGCACGGACACAAATGTAAGGGGTGAGTCACTTTTCAGCTTCATCCTGGACTCAAACTTATTTATTTGTAATCGGGGCAACGACCCCACTTTTATAATTAAAAATCGGCAGGAGGTTATCGACCTCACGCTAGAGTCAAATAAACTGTTAGACACAGTCAAGAGTTGGAAAGTCCTAGAGGACCATTCCTTCTCGGACCACAGGTAAGTCGAGACGATATTATTCCTTAAAATCCCTAAACCTATTGACTATATCAACCCCAAAAAAGCCAACTGTGAAAAATATAGCACAACCCTGGAGCAACTACTACCTCTTAATGCCCATATATGAGCGAACACGAAAGACGACCTAAACCGTCTTGTGAACAGGTTCACGGAAGCATGCAATAAAGCCTTCAAGGCAGCATGCCCTCCAAATAGACCAAAGAGAAAAGAAGCCCCCTTGGTGGTCAAAACAATTAGACATCCTTCGCCAAAGCTGCAGGACTCTCTTCAATAGAGCCACAAGAGCTTCGAGGATACTCACTGGGTAGATTATAAAATCAGTCTAGCACTATATAAAAAAGAAACTAAGAAGACAAAAAGGGCCTCCTGGCAAAAATGTTGCTCCGAAATCGAAGAAACGTCGGAGGCCGCAAGACTCCGGAAGGTTCTCTCAAAAACTACCCCTTCGGTACGATACCTGTAAAGTAGTGGCATACGCGGCCGACGTTGCAATTATCTTCTCGGGGAAATACCCCCAAACACTCTGCGACTTAATGACCGCAAAGCTTGCTCGATTGTCCGTATGGACAGAATCGCGCGGATTGGGATTAAATCCCTCGAAAACGTAACTCGTGTTATTCGAAAATAAATACAAGGTCCCGACCATCAACCCCCCAATAAAAAATGGATGCCGGCTCTCCTTCAGCGACAGTGCCAGTTACTTAGGGTGGGTAATTGACAAAAAGCTTAATGGGAACCTGAATGTCAAGGATAGAGTGAAGAAGGCAATGACAGCACTCTACACTTGAAAATAAGCTATTGGCTTAAAGTGGGGCATGAACTCAGGCATAGTCCTATGGGTCCTATAGTATATTCTTTTACAAGATAAGAAGTATATTTGTATGCCTATGGCCACCTGTAAGCTTATTATAAAGGAGCAATACAACCGACTGACAGACGATAAGTGGCGAATAGGGCCACGTTGTTGCATAGCTCGGCTAACATGGCCGACCATAGATAAGAAGCGCACCTCTGAGCTCTGCAAACTAGGCAGGGAAAGGTGCAGTGCAGTCATACGTTCCCTCACAGGACATTGCCTAATAGGCACCCACGCTAACTTGCTGGGTACCCCACATAATGATTTCTGCTGCAGCTGCAGAGACGAGGACGAGTGGAACCTGTTCTGCTCCTGTCCAGCTCTCAGCAGAAGAAGACTACTACACTTAGACTCTACCTTTCTAACCGACATCTCGGAGTGTCTACACTATGTCCCAGAAAGATCGGTAACTTTATAAGAGCATCTGGCTGGGACAACTGCTGACATGAAATCTCACTTTTGCAGTAAGGGAATGATCCCAAGCGGTATCCCAATGGGCCGAAACCGACCTTAGTGTGGCGGGCTCCGAGCGAGCCTGCCAACCGCCTCTACCTAAAATAACCTAATTGGTCGTGAGTCAGTCACGAGTTTACTTTCTTTTCTACGTGAAGCATCATGTGATGATTTAATCCACCTCCACCATGAAGAGGGTACCTTCAACAACTCATTCCTTTCCTCTGTTACGGCTGTTACGCGCGGATCCCAGGCAAAACGCAGAACGCGAACATGCAAGAAAGATAGCTGTTAGACTAACATTCGAGGAAAATTAGCACTAAACTTACTAAGAAACTAAGCATGCAATCGAAATACAAATACCACTACAATTACTAATTACTAGAAAGGTGTGTAAGGATTATTAATTTAATAAGAGGAAGAGAATTAGTGGTGGATATAATATGGTAGAGGGAATTATAATCCGAGCATAAGACCCTAAACGGTTCATGCAAGGAATAATTCGATCTACAAAGTGGAAGGAACAACGGTATAAAATTTCTAGTCAGTCTAATAGGAATCGTGAAGTTTATGCGGCTCAACAGATCAGGGCTGTCTATGTCACCCCCGATCAAGTTGTGCATAAATATCACACCAAGCATTTTTCTACGGTTAATTAAGGATGGGAGGCTTACTAATAGTAGTCTACTAGAGTAAGATGGGAGTCTTACACCCGCATCCCAGTTAAGGCCCGCAGAGCAAAGAGTAAAAAGTTTTTCTGTACTGATTCTATACGGTCCTGGTGTACTTTGAGGGCACCATACACAGGAGCCGTATTCTAAAATCGGACGAACTAGCGTAGTATAGAGAGTCTTTGTTATATAGGGTCGTCAAATTCTTTTGACCACCTCTTTTAAACCCAAGCACGCCCATGGCCTTATTTACCATGGTAGAAATGTGTTCAGAAAACTGTAGCTTGGCGTCTCATATACAACCGAGATCTTCCACCAGGGCAATTCTCTCAAGAGAACCGCCACATAGGGTATAGGTAGCCAACAAGGGGCTAGAACGATGAAATGTCATTACTTTGCATTTCGAGGCATTAAGGTGTAACAAGTTTGCACAGCACCATGACTGAAAGTTATTGAGATCGGATTGCAAGCGAGAATGAAATGAAATTTCCTTATACTGGACACAGAGTTTAACATCATCCGCATACATAAGTACCCGAGAGTATGTTAATACCGAAGGCAAGTCATTAATAAAGAGTGTGAAGAGTAAGGGGCCTAGATGGCTGCCCTGTGGTACTCCCGAAGAAACCTTTACTGGTGAAGAGAGGGAGTTTTTGAAGAGGACTCTTTGAGACCTGGAACAAAGATAGCTAGAAATCCATCTCAGGAGGTTGGGCGGAAACCCTAAAAGGTCAAGTTTATGTGCTAGAAGGGAATGGTTTACAGAGTCGAATGCTTTACTGAAGTCGGTGTAAATAACATCCGTCTGTAAGTTACCTTGAAAGCCTTTAATAATGAAAGAGGTAAACTCTAACAAGTTCGTGGTGGTTGATCGCCGCCTTATAAATCCATGCTGAGTTGGAGATATAAGTGACTTGCAGAGATGTTGCAAGTGCGGAGTTAAAACCTTCTCAAACATTTTAGGGATAGCGGATAACTTTGCTAGACCTCTATAATTTTTAGCATCAGACTTGCTACCTTTTTTATGGAGAGGAATTATAAACGATTCCTTCCAGATCGGGGGGAAGCAAGAAGAATCAATGGACAGGGCGAATAGTTTAAGCAAAGGGCCACACAGAGCCTCGGCGCAGTACCTGAGTACACAACCTGGAACCCCGTCTGGACCCGGTGAAAACACCGGCTTACCTAGTCGAAGATCATGAAGTAGAGAACATTCATTTAACAAGGGACTGAAAATGCCGTTCGACCTCGGTAAACCGTATGGGTACGGATGACCAGAGTAGCTTTCCTCAGAATAGGTGGTTTGGAAAAATTGGGCAAAAAGATCGGCAATTGCCTGATCATTATTTGCCGACGTATTACAAAATGATAGCGAGGATGGGTGTGCGGACGTTCTACGCTTACTGTTTACGAAGCAGTAAAACTGTTTAGGGTCCTGAGAAAAACGTATCCTGCATCGAGATAGGTAGTTCTTATAGCATTGAGCATTAAGAACTGAAAAGTTTGACCGAGCTATTACATAGCGAGAGTGAGAAGTAGGAGAACCCACTTCTTGAAATTTTGTATAAAGTCTTGATTTTAAGTTTTTTAGACTGGATAACTCTTTGGTAAACCAAGGGGGTTTTCCAGATCTAATCAGACAAGAAAGCGGGACACAAGAATCAAAAATGTGCCAAGAGCATTGTAAAGATGTTTGTGCCTTTTATGACATCAGTGCACAAGTACAAAGCGGACCAATCAAAATCCCTAATGAGGTTATTAAGCTTCGCAAACTCGGCTTTACGAAAGCAGCGGACACGTTCAGGTAGTCTACTCGACCAATCCAATACAGTTGGTCCTATATCTAGCGACACCTCGAAAGTAGGATGGTAGGCGTCTTCAGGTATAGTGAGCGGAAGGGCTCGGGTTAACAACACTATGGTCGGATCCGATACAAAGCACAGATCAAGCAATCGACCCAAGGAATTTTTCACATGATTGACTTGAGACAGGGACAGGTCAAGCAAGCCGTCAACAAAGTCATGTCGTGACATGGGCACTAGGATACTAGACTCGTTTACCGAAGACCAAACAGTTCCTGGCAAGTTGAAGTCACCAAGAACTATCATATGATCTTTATCTGATAGCGAGGAAGAAACAGCGGTTAAAGCGGACAAGTGCTGCTCATAAATTGAGATATCCGAAGAAGGTGGAATATATGAGCAAGTAATGAATATAGCGAAAGCGGGAAGAATCAGTTTTACACACAGGAATTCCAGTTCCTGTTGGACTTGGACTGTGAAGTGTTCCGACGCGAAGTTAGAGTTCACTGCAATCAGAACCCCTCCTGCACGTCGAGACGAACGATCTTTCCTAAAAGTTGTGTACCGGCCTGTCAAAACCTCAGAACTAAGAATGTCCGGCTTTAACCAGGTTTCGGTAAGCACAATAACGTGGGAAGCAAATGAAACACTATCCCGGAAAAGAATGCTGAGTTTACTACGCAGGCCTCTAACATTCTGATAAGTTACTAAGAGGGAAGTTAGTTTTTTAGAAGGGTTGAGGAAGTTGAGGTTGACGTTGAGGATGAGGATGGCACACTGGGATGATTTGTGAGAGTTATTGGGGCCTATTCTTCTTCTTTGCCTTAAACTCCTTCACCACCAAATGCTCTGGCCAAAATTTGGCAGAGCAAATGGTGTCAAAGTGAGTTGGGGAGACACTTATCTTGAACGAAGCTATCTCCCTGGCATAAGAGAAATTAAACTTCTCCACCTTTAAACCCACTGCTTTTATTCTGCTTTGAATAAAAGCAGTTACATCATTCGATGTGAGGTCAGGGGCCAGCCGTGAGACAAAAAACTTGTCGTTTTGGTGGGACTCCCACCAGTGGTTTGGGCACCACAGGCCTAGTACCTGTGGTGGCAATATCCGGAGGTCCGGAACTTCTAATCACTGGTGGGATCGGTATGGACGGGACAACTAACGAGCTTGCGGACACCACGGACACGGACGCTACAGACGTACTTGGCTGCTCATTCTCCGAAGCGATGAATTCGGCGACCGAATCTGCATCGCCAGCAGCTGTCGTTGCCCTTGGGGTGGCAAACGAAATCAGCTGCTGTACACTTTGAGTGGTCGGAGTCCGACTTTCGGCAACGAGCGGCTAAGTGACGGTTGGCACTTGCAGATCCCGCGGAGTGACCTTTTTACGCCTCGGAGACTCATTCAGCAGTTTTAAACCGCTAAATTGAGCCTCCATGGCTAGGAGCCGATCGTATTGGTTTTTAAAACCAACGGTCAGCTCCCTAAAGCCACTCCGCGTTTGCCTCATAAAAGCTACCATGTCTTTCTCAACCGCACGGCATGCCTCGCAACTGTAGTGCAAACCATTACGCTTTGAAATGGCATCACCCACAAGGCCAGAAAATCCAGCGCATTTTGCGTGCACTACGCTGTCGCAGAGCCAGCGGGGATAATCGGCTGATTGTGGGTGATCTGCTTATTGCATGATTTTTGGCACAGACAACAGAAAACTCCATAATAAAAATTTGAACAAAATTAAAATCAAATAATATATCAAAACAAATGGCTATCAAACCAGTGTGCCAGACAAACGCTAATAGGAGGAGAGGAGAACAGTTGCATCAGCAGCTAATGAGAGAGAAAGAGCTACTGAACAGAAAGTTACGAGAGCGAGAGAGAAAGAACAGTTATTTAAGTTTAGGTGATAGGGGAGAGTGATAATACAACAAAAGGTACAAGACGAGAGCGGACTGTAATGCAATGTAATGGGTACTCACTCACTGCAACAACACAAACACGACACTATTACTATTACGACACTATACTCTATTATATCGTTTAATTGCTGAATGTTTTTGTTTTGTCACACTAAATTTATACACTTGTAATGTTTCCTTGCTGAATTTTCTCAATATCATATGTCCAATGATTACATCTACGTCATTTGATCAAAATAACAATATGCTTTTTGCTGAGTTGACTTGTAATATTGGTAGCTTTATTAATCGATCGAGTTCTTCTGAAAACCTTTGCCTTTTGTTTTCATACCTCTTGGTTAGCAACTCCCACGTGACTTCTAAATTATCTGCCGAGCCTGTAATTAGATGTGCTACCATTCTTCTTTCTTTCCTTGCTACCCTGGTCCTCTCTGTCGAGTATGCTTTCTGTGAACACCCTCGAAAAATGTTCTTTCTTTCAAATATCTTTTCTTACTTGATTATAAAATCTTTGTTTGTTACCGCTTGCCGTGACCTATTTATCTCATCTTCC
This sequence comes from Drosophila lowei, assembly GCA_008121275.1. NCBI lineage: Eukaryota > Metazoa > Arthropoda > Insecta > Diptera > Drosophilidae > Drosophila > Drosophila lowei. The sequence continues at coordinate 47,260,554 of CM017781.1, read as the reverse complement.
ATTAACTTGAATACCATCCTTTTTTCTTTTGATAAACCTTTCTTCGCTTCCTTTAGGATTTTTTTTTTCTTACTTGATTATAAAATCTTTGTTTGTTACCGCTTGCCATGACCTATTTATCTCATCTTCCATTAACTTGAATACCATCCTTTTTTCTTTTGATAAACCTTTCTTCGCTTCCTTTAGGATTTTTTTTTAATTTTCGCATTCCATCACACATTTTTGAGCTATGATTTCTCCATCTGTCTTTATTTGTTTTGATTTTATAGGCTTTTCGTGTTTTTTGCATTGCTGTGACGAATTTGCTTGAGCTGTCTTATTTGCTTGTCACGATATGTTTTGATTGGCTTTTGCTTTAATTTTTTCTATCACTTGCCCTACCCGCTCAAACTGTTTTGAATTAAAGTAATCGTGGTCGATTACTCCAATTTTCATCAGATAGACATGGTTTGCTTCAAATTTCCTTTATAATTCCTCAAACTTTTCTAATTTCTCATTCTAAAACCCGCTGGCTTCTCTTCTCCTCACTACCTCCACAATTTCCTACTGTAATAGACAAATTGTTTTCTCTGTCAACATTTTTTTTTTTTATTTACTCTAATTTTTTTAAATGAATTCGTGTGTAATTTTTTTTACAACATTTTTTTAAAAATATTTTCTTTTCGAATGGACTGTATATTATTATCTGTCATTATCTGTCCTTAAATTTCGGTTGCGTAGTCCCACGGCGGTGGTGGCTCTGCTTTCACCAGTTGTAGCAAGATGGCGTATTCTTTCCCGAATTGCCTTTGCCTTCCTGCCTTTTCTTGTGCGTCCTCTGCGTTTTGCTTGCTCCTTTCCTTGATCTCGCCTGCGTGCCTTCTCTTGCGGCAGTTCTTTCCAAAACTTCTTAATGTCCAGAGGCTATTTTTGCCTTATGATCTGACATCTGCTATTTCCTGCGCCGTCCTCTTGGGTTGCGTAGTTTTGTAATTCTGCGCCCCGTGACCTTTTAATGCAGTTTTTGTTTTGTTTTGATGCCGTTGTCGGTTCCTCCTTCTACCTTGCTTGTGGCTTCGTCGGAGTCGAGTTCTGTCTGGTTCGGACGGCTCGATCAGTTCATACTGATCACAGTTTTCGACCAGCAGGCCTATTAGAGTTTTTGCCTCGAACCCCCACGTAAGTCGCCTAGCTCATTGCATAATCAGCACTAGGATTTTTGTGCGGACGGTGGCTTATATTGGCCTACCGGAGTTGCACCCCTTTTTGGACCAGGTGTAAGACTCGAGCTATTCTTGCAGGAGGAAGGGTTTCGAACCAAATAAATGTTCAGCTATGGAGTTTTGGTGCATACTGGTTTTATTTTGTAAAAATGTGCGGTTTATTTACAGTTTTGAATTTTTATTTTGGTCAACAGATATCTTATGGGTTATTACTCCTATCATGTATTTTATCATTCTAATTTATAGATGCATCCTACTGCCTGTTGCATATTTATTTAGGACAGCAGTGCAATTTCCATTCAAAATCTTAGCGCCTTATGGCCCACTATTTACTCAAATCTATTCGTTCTATTAGGTATAAATCGTAACCATGTTCATGTGTGAACAACTGCTGTTGTGAACTTTATTACCTGTTATTATTGTGAGTGGAGTGTTTTGCAGCTAGTGACATTACAGCCACTAATGATTCAACTGAGCTTTCTATGTCATCTTTACAGTAGATATTTGGGCAGACATCAATATGGGAACTTATATATTTCTTGTATTTGAGACAATCTCTTTTACTACAAGTTAGAAAGTGTGGCCGTTTCGAAAACTGTGGATGGGCATAAAATGAAATAGGATTGGCGAGCGATCCGATGACAGATCTGTTAAGTGCTCCACCTGAATCTGAGCCTGCTTCACTTTTCTTGTAACAGCAAAATCAGTCAAGACGGGTTGCTTCTGTGGATCTGTTTATGTAGGCCTGCCCATTTTTTTTTAGAAAGTAAATTATATTTAATAATACATATTGTTGTTTTCTATTACTTTTGGAGCAACTTATACAACAGTCAACAGTCAGAAAAAATTATGATGATTTAAAAAAAAAAAAAAAAAAAAAAATAAAAAAAATGCGTGTTATTAAGGTTGAAGAATTTGTAGGGGGATATTATTTGGTTCAATTATCTGTTCAGGTTTCTAGGGTAGAGGTCCTCTTATATCATCCTGTTGGGCAGGTCGACTGGGTGTATTCTGGCCTGCCCAATGAAATAAAGTTAAGTTTGTTTCGTGTTGTGATTATATCATTATATAGTTGTCTTCCTTTCGAGTTTGCTGAGTCGAGATCCCCAAGTGGCATTATAGTCACCAGTTATAAAGCGGTCACCTAATAGATCGAAGGATTTTACAAATTCTGTTTCGGAAAAGCGCGGTGTGCAGTATACTGCGGCTTGGTTTAAGTAACAGCTATGAGTTTCGATATGAATTGATGTTGCCTGTACATAAGTTGTAGAAAGTGATGGTACCAGATAATACCAGATGCGACGCTTGATCAGAATTCCAGTACCTCCATAAGCCTTATCATCGGTATGATTTGTCTCATAGAAGTTGTAGCCATGGAGATGAAAATAGTTTTTGTTTGTTAGGTGAGTCTCGGAAATGAGCATGTCGTCAATGTCGTGTTGATCGAGGAACTGCAAGAGCTCGCATTTACGCTGTGAAATGCCATTCGCATTCCAGACAGATATATTAAGAGAAACCATTTAAGCAGATTTATGTTTGATTAGGAGCAAAAAATTAGGCGCATAATCGTTTCATCGTTTGCTGTATTGCTACCATTGTATTTGCTATAGTTACCAGCATTAATTCAATTCCACTAGGCAATTGCGATGGATTTTTCTGATGCTGCATTATTCCAGCAGCGGTTTGTTGAAGGCTTGGTTTAGAAACTGAGGCGTAAAAGACTCGTTCGTGTAACTTAACGCCTTAGCAAAATAAACTCCTGGGGTCGTAGTTGATGGTATATACGGCAAGTTTTGTCGGGTGTCTGGGTTTCGAGCTGCAGTGTTTTGTTGGGTTGTCGTTTTTTAGTTCTTTATAGACAGGGCAACCTTCATAGTTGGCAGGGTTTTTTTCTCCCACAGGTGATACATTTTTTGGCAGATGGGTCCAGATGGGTGAGATGTACATATATCCCCGCAGTCAACGCAGACTGCGCGTAGGGTGCAATAAGTTTTCGTGTGTCCATATTCCTGACAATTTGTTCATTGGACGGGTCCATTTCGTTTGTGTGGTTCCTCAACGGTGATTCTACGGTGCAGTAGATATTGGAGCTTGTAGATTAGGTGAGCTTCATTTTTACCTATAGTCTTGCTATCAGGAGTAAGTTCTACCTTGAACATTGGTTGGGGAATTTTATTTTTATTTATTATGTTCATAGCCATTTTGACGTCAAAGCCCTTATCTTTGAGTCCAGCTATTATCTCATTGACTGGAAGTATTGATTCGATTCCTTTGATTACCATTTGTAATCCTTTGCTACTTTTAAGTTGATAGGTATAGTAATTCATTTTTTCATTGTCTAGGTATTGAGGGCTCAATCTTCTTTTTATTTGCACATAGCGATCGAGCCCAGTCTGTATTAGCGCTCAGTTTGCGTTTTGCGTACTTTTCGGTTCGGAGAGGGGGAGCTTATTGCAATTAGTTGAAAATACCGAGCGCTGAAAACTGCTGTTCGGAGCAGCAGCCGTTAATAGCTCTTAAGTCACGTCTCTCTTAAGTTTTCTGTTATCGTGCTCATCCTATGTACGCTCTCAGTGCATACACACACACACATATGTAACGTTCTTATTTCTTATAAGCCACTGCTTCGACCATTCCATAAGTCTTTTTGGTCGTTCCTCTTCGAGGCAGTCGGTCAGCAGTCCTCTTCGTCGCCCAAAACGCCTAGCATCTAAATCGAAGTCCACGGCCACGGCCTTTAACAAAAACAAACAATATCGAACAATAAACGCTAAACCCTAACCACGGAGAAACTTTTACTTGTAAATTTTGGAGTCAGAGTTGCCGAAAAAACTCGGCAGCTTCCAACAACTGCCGTTGTTGTTGTTGCCGATCTTGAAGTCGAAGACAGTTGTAAGCGAGGGTATTGTTGCTGCCGAGCGCGATTTTGGCTAATTTTTCTGTATTGCTTACAGAGTTTGTACTCTTACACGTTGGCATTTGGTTGTCCAAGATTTAATTCTTGATCGATTTTTATAAGTATCTGTAGCACGAATTGGTAATTTTCGTGGACAACACGAACACAAGTACCCATGCATACCCTGCGCATTCTTCGCGAATTAGTTTGCGGTTAATTGCACTTTATTTGTATTACACAGCGGAGCGATATAAAACACACGTCTGATTTTGTTGTAGGTTCTGTTACAAACCATGTAATGAACGGGCATATTTTTCGGCCACCATGAGTTGCCGCTTTGTGTGCTACGGTTATGTAATTACATTTTTATATAGAATATAACGTATTTTTTTAAAAACAACTGCTTTTTGCCATCAAATATCGGCCGTCAAAGGCAACTCCGTGGGACCACCGACTCGCGTTATCCTTGTCACTAATTTATGCTGTAATTCCCGCATATCCGCTTGTTTGAATAAGGCCAAAGGAATCCTTGGTTTTATCAAAAGATGGCCTAAGGAATTTATGGACCCTTATACCACTAAACTACTTTATGTTTCGCTGTCCGGCCTATCTTAGAACATTGTTCCTGCGTCTGGTCTCCTCATTACGAAAAATATCAAGATATGCTCGAGTCTGTTTAAAACAATTCCTTCGCAGACTTAATTAGGGACCCCTCTAGACATCTTCCTTCTTGGGAACAAGAAGAAAGCCGTAGGATATAACATGGAATTATCTTTCTCCACAAACTTCTCTCTGATGAGATCGAATCCGTTTTCCTCATTAGTCTTATTAGTATTGCTGTCCCGTCCCGCCCGACTAGGCATCACTTCCGTCTTCATCTTCCATTACAATCAATTTTTCCATCTGTTTTCCTTTGACACTTGCGCTATGAAGGTAAAATCTACTTCAATGAATAGTTTAATTAAACTTTCTTCAATCTTGAATTGTGTCTGAAAAACCGCCATTGCCTGCTTGTAGAGTCATTTATGTGTAAATTTGTATATCCGATACTCAAAATGAGTATTGGGGTATATTAGATTTGTGGTGAAAATGGATGTGTGTAACGTCCAGAAGGAAGCGTTTCCGACCCCATAAAGTATATTTATTCTTGATCAGTATCAATAGCCGAGATGAGTGAGCCATGTCTGTCCGTCCGTCCTTATGAGCGCCTAGTGCTCAGAGACTATAAGAGCTAGAGCAACGACATTCTGTATCCAGACTTCTATGATATGTCACTGTTACAAGTTTATTTCAAAATTTCGCCCCGTCCCTTCCGCACCTCAAAGGACGAAACTCTGTGGCATCCACAATTTCAAAGATACGAGAAAACCATAAACGCACAATCATAGAGAATGATCGACCATATCTACCACATTGCCGGATCTGGATTAAACCGGATCATTATTATAACCAAAAGGAACAAATAAATTTTCGGTTAATGATTTTCTGTCTCTTTCGCACGCACTCTTTGTCGTGTCGTTGAATGTTAGCGCCGTCTGGCGGAGAAGAGCCATTCCGACTATGTATCAGGTATAAATGTAGAGTTGTAGAGTTCATTTTATATGCAGTTTAAGTGACCATTGCTGAACTCTAAACAATAAACAATAACTTTTGCCGGATCGTGCCTGTTAAGCTATTAAGCGTTTTTAATAACTGTTGCAATTTTGAATTTAATGAAAGTCGAGAGGTTGTATATAATTCACAATTTATTTGCATATGTAAACCAACTTATCGCGTATATACATATGGGGATAATTGGGCGAACGATTGATGCGAGGATGTTAATCTAACAGCTGCGACGATTAGCTCAAGACTGACAATGCAAGGGCTGACGGGCCAAATTGCCGGGCCCTATGCAGCAAGCTTAGACGCGAGCGAGAGAGTAGGATAGCCCGAGAGCGTTAGAGCTGCTCGCGGCCGCTGTTAAGCCGAGTACGAGAGATTGAGATACAAGGAGACGAAAGAATTCCGCTGCATATGCATATGCGGTAACAAATGATCTTTACAGTGGGCATTGGAAATGACAACAACAACAAAATCCATTTCCTTTGGGCCGCACCACTGGCAATAATTTACAATGTTTAAGCTGCTTGAACCGACATACTCCCCCCGTTGGAAGCCTGACTTTCAACAGCATCTTTAAGGGGCAGCAGGCACAGCTTGTTGACGGCGCGCTTGGTGATTCCATCTCATCCAGGCAAAAGCTCGACCACTCTCGCCAGTGGCCACTTCATGGGAGGAAGATTCTCATCCTTGACAAGAACCAAATCTGCGACTGCTAAACTAGGCTTCGCAGTGCGCCACTTTGAGCGGTGCTGCAGTGACGTGATGTACTCCTCCTTCCACCGGGACCAATAGAGCTGCTGCAGGTACGAAACGCGCTGCCAGCCGTCCAGGCGATCGAAGTTTAGCTGCGTGACGTCAGGCTCAGCGAACGAAGCAGGAGGGCCACCATTCAAGAAATGCGCTGGAGTTAGAACATCCAGATCGGCAGGGCTCTCTGAAATTGAAACTAAAGGTCTTGAATTAATCACTGCCGTGATGTGGCACAACAACAGCGTCCGCACCTCGTCAAATCCAAGAACCGAGTTGCCTATCGCACGGTAGAAGTAGTACTTGGCCGTCTTTACTGCAGCCTCCCATAGACCACCAAAATGAGGGGAGCGCGGAGGAATGAAATGCCAGTCCAACGCCTCGACCAAGCAACAATCCAGCAGCGCCTACTGATGGTCATCGGTGACGACCAGGCGCTTTAACTTCATCAGCTCATTCTTAGCGCCGACAAAATTGGTTGCGTTGTCTGACCAAATTTGCCGCGGCTTTCGTCTGGTACATATGAAGCGCTTTAGTCCATGAAGAAAAGCAACTGTGGATAAGTCCTTTATAAGCTCCAGATGAACAGCCTTGGTAGCGAAACAAATGAAGACGCAGACGTAGCACTTGATTGAGCCTTGTTGCGTGCCTCCGGTTTGTAGAAAAACGGCCCACAAAAGTCCACGCCTGTGATCTCAAAGGCATGAGAACCATCGAGCCGCTCCTTTGGAAGATCCGCCATAATATGCTCCAATACCCTGGGCTTCAGTCGAAAGCATCTTACGCACTTGTTTACTGCGTTGTTGCGTCTTCCTCCCCAATAGGCCAATATTGGGAT